>JAOXYD010203093.1:0-21629 GCA_028565735.1 Pinacopodium congolense
AATACTAAACACAAACAAAACAATAATTAAAATTATAATAAACAAAAACACACAAAATAAATATTAAAACACAATAAAAACAACATATTATGCAATAAACACGTGCAAAACAAATAGAAAAACACATTTAAAAACACACTTATCACAATTGAAACTAAAGAGGAGATGGCTTTAGTTACAGGGGTTACCAGGAGTAGAAAGAGTGCCTTTCCATCACCTGAGGTGCGTTGGAAATGAGAGAAGACATAAGGAGAGCTCTTCAATGGGGGAAAAGGAAGAGGCAAGTCGCAAGAAGCTATTAAGGGCTAAAACCTGTGATTTGGTGGTTCAAAAACATAGAGATGGTCATAGAGACCCTAATGTTCTTTTTCACCATATTCAAAACAAGTTAGATTAGATAATTTGGTCTTATAATACTTATTTTCTTTCTTATAGACTGGAGTTTTTCTTCGGATGAGCTTTCTTAAGCCTCTTGTAATGAGTGGGATGGATTTTTCTTCACCACTTCCATAAGATGATTCTTCATTCTTACTTTCATCGTTCTTTATTGCCTTAAATATGATGTTCTTCTTTTTGGGTGTAGATTCTTCTTGTGTATCTTTCAGCACCATCTCATGTGTGAGTAAAGAGGCAACCAATTCTTCGAGTGTCAAAACGTTGAGATACTTCGTTTCTTATATTGTCATCATTTTAGGCTCCTAAGCCTTTAGTAGAGACCTTAGAATTTTTCTAGTAAGTTCAACATTGGAAAAGGTCTTACCTAAACCCTTTAAAGTGCTAACAATACTGTTAAACCGAGCATACATTGAAAAAAAAATTTCATCTTGTGTCATTTTAAATAACTCAAATTGGTGAGTAAGTATGCTAATTTTTGCTTCTTTTACTTAGTACATGCCTTCATATGAATCTCTAATATACATCATTTGTCATATGCAGTGTCACACATAGAGATCCCATTGAACTCTTCAATCCTAAGGGCACAAAACAAAATATGCATGGTTCTACTATTTAAAGAAGCTAATCTCTTTTCTTTAACATTTAGTTCTTTATTTTCTTTAATCACAACCTCATTTCCTACGAGTTTTGAAGATAAGAGGGTCTTTTCGGAAACAACAAGCTAAAGATTAATACTTTCACTTCTTAAATAGTTTATCATCCTAGTTTTCCAATACAAGTAATTGTTTCCATCAAAATAAGGTGCTTTGTATGTATTTTTTCCTTCAAGGCTAGAAGAAGAGGAAGCAAAGTTATGCATCATATGTGCCATATGATCTTTACCCACTAATTTGTTGGAATTAATCTACCATGACCTAGTCTAATACTAATTGCTAGGTTTTCTATGGCACTAAGAGGGGGTGAAGTATACTTTAAAATTTTTACGGAAATTAAACACAAAAAGATATATGCGGAAGCTTAAGAAATGATAGAAATTCAACCAATCAAATAAATAATATAAGTGTGAGAAAATAAAATTAGAGAGGGAAGAAGTACACCAGATTTATTCTGGTTCAGAGCTATCCAGTTGCTCCTATCTCTAGTCTCCAACACTACTGTTGAGATTTTGTTGGTATTGCTCTTTCAACAAAAATACAACATTTGATACAATCATTTTTCATAGGCTAAAGGAAAACCTTTCACTCACTTCTTTTTACTAGGCTCAAGAATAACCTCTCAAGTTCTCATGATAACAATAAAATGAAAAATGCTTTACTAGATTCCACTTGGTGAATAAAAGAGGCTTTAGAAGAATGATTCACAAAAAGAATATGTTAAAGCCTTCACACAAGGATAAACAAAAGAGTAGGAAAAATACTTTTCTTATAAAGATCACAAATAATTCATAAGATAAAATATAGCCTTGTAAAATTACTTTGGAAAATACTCAGTAAATCATCTAAAAAAACTAAAAAAATTTTGATAAGACTTTTGTATAACACTTGTCAAACACCTGTCAATCTCAGTTATGCTTGTTAAAAACTCTTACGTTTAACACATAAAACACACCCTATTTATACTGATAAAATTTTCAACTATCTGTTGTACAATGACATTATATCTATTGTCCAATGGACAAAAAACAATGTTATAAAGGCTTAATGAAAAGACCATTGCGTAATTTGGTGAACCGCAATATTAGCAACATTTAGTCAACTGATAGTCACATTGGTTGACTAATAGCCCTTAGCCTTATGTGCGATCGATCGACCTAGCTCATTCAATTGACCTATATCAAAACTATACGCATATTTAAGCTTAACCAAACAACACATACTCATTTCATACATTTCTTTTATACTTTAAATTAACTAATGTCATATAGTATTAATGTATACGTTCCAAAAATTATGAGGACAAAACTATACATACAAACCTCTTGATTATGCACCTATATGCATATTCTAAAATATGTATGTATGAATGATCAATTATAGCCCTCTTAAACACCAAAATAAAATGAGCAAAGTTTACACTAAATAAAAAACAAATAAACTTATTCTTCAAACTTGAGTCTTTAAATGATTCTCTATTTCTAACTTCAAGACTTTTCAAAAGATCAAACTCGAGCTATATCTAACTTGCCTTTCAATATACTAAAAAACACAAGAATTGGTAATATAATTTGTTTTTTCATTACCAAAATAAGGTGGACCATCCTTGGTTCATCAAACTAATATGTGATATGAGGGATTTTATAATAGGTGCTATACTTGAATAAAGAAAGGACAAGCATTTTTGCTTGATTTATTCTACTAGTAAGACTTTGAATGATGCACAGGAAAATTATACATCAATAAAGAAGGAATTACTAGTTGTGCTATATCCTTATAAAAATATCGTTCTTTTTTAATTTTGTCTAAGGTTATAATTTGCACAGATCACTTAACTTTAAAATATTTGTTAAGTTTGAAACCAAACTAAGGTTGGTTAGGTAAATTTTATTATTGTAGAAGTTTGATATTGAGATTAAAAATAAAAAGAAAACAAAAAACCTTGCAATATATTAATTATTCCACCTTAAGAATCTATGTTCAGATAAGGTATCTAAAAAAAAGATAAATCAATCCTTTCTGGATAAGGGTTTATATGAGCTAAAAGCATAGGCAAGTGAACTATGATGGTTACAAAGTATTTAACTACATGAGTTATACTTAAAGGTTTATCGTATTAGTATAGGAAAAAATTCTTTTATGAAATTCAATACTAATTTTGAGAAGACCCTTATTTGATTAAGATTTTTATAGACCAAGTTTTTGGAAGATGTTTTTCCTATTTAAAAATAAAGGACATTCTAAAACACTATCATTCAAGACTTGTAAAAGGTGATCTAATGTCAACAAGACATGCTTAAAAAGTATTTGAATCAAGTTTTATTTGGCTTACTCTCTTCTGAGATGCCTAGAGGTACATCATATGTTGCGATAAGTGTTAAAGGATAGGTAATATTTCTTACTAATATGAAATGCTCCAAACTAATTTTGTTATGTGTAAAGAGTTTGATGTTTGGGGTATTAGCGTTATAGGTCCTTTTCCAACTTTGTTTGATAATAAGCATATCCTAGTGGCTGTAGATTATGTTTCTAAATAGGAGAAAGCTTAAGCTTTTCTTAAAAATGATGCTATAATAGCAATTAGATTCCTTAAGAAGTTATTTTCATTTTTTGATATACCTAAAGTTATCATCAGTGATATGAGAAAAAACTTTTATAATAGTTAGGTTAAAAAGATACTTTAATGTTTTGGTATTATACATAAGGTAGCTATCCCTTACCACCATCAAACTAGTGGTCAAGTGGAAGTAACGAATAGGGAATTGAAAAGAATATTAGAAAAGACTATATAATATTCTTGGAAGGATTGGTTTAATAAATTAGATGATGTTCTACAGGCTTATGGGACATCTTATAAAGCATCAATAGACATGCTTCCTTCTTGATTAATTTATAGAAAAGCTTGCCATTTGCATATTGAGCTTGAATATAAAGCATTTTATTAATTAAATCTCTAAATTTTAATTATACTATTGTAGGTAAAAAAAAACTCTAACTGAATGAACTATATTAATGGAGATTAATGGGATCCAAAAAGTGACAAGATCATCATATTTTAGCTAATAAGGAGTTTAAGGATGGAGATCAA
Source organism: Pinacopodium congolense (assembly GCA_028565735.1). Taxonomy (NCBI): domain Eukaryota; kingdom Viridiplantae; phylum Streptophyta; class Magnoliopsida; order Malpighiales; family Erythroxylaceae; genus Pinacopodium; species Pinacopodium congolense. The sequence continues at coordinate 4,138 of JAOXYD010203093.1, forward strand.
GCCCTACTCTATAACTCTCCAATGCGTCTATTTTTATTAAAGCTCAAGTCAAAATGATTTAAACCATTTACGATGAAACAAGTCTTAACATATAGAGTAGTTCAGAACATACATTCCCAAATGAGGACATTTAAAGTTAGTGGTCATCAATTTAAGCTTTATTGAGGAAGCACAACTTCTAAGGACACTAAGGAGATGTTTAATCTCGAACCGTACTTATAATGAGCTAGATAGGACAAATCTGGCTATAAAACATTAAAGAATCACTTATTGGGTGGCAACCCAACAATTTCTCCACTCTTTATTTTATTTGGTTTATTATTTTCTTTTTAGTGCTTTAGTACTACATAATTTTCTGTTTAGTGTTGCATTAGAAATACTATAGGGAATTGAGGAGATCAAATTATTAACAATTGGAAAGTCCTTTATGCAGTGTAGAGTGTGAGAAGACAGATGCCAAATAATGGGTCACAACGGCATCATTGAGCTCTATATGTAGTATTATTATGGTTTGGGGATTGGTTGACTTTTGACAGAAGGTAAATGGTGGTACCATACAGTGAGGCATTATTATGAATACTTGAGAAGATAAATGATGAACAATACCATAAAACGACATAGTTCTGTTCCCTCAACGAGTGAAATTATGCTATTAAACTTAAGGGGGCATAATAAATTATAAAAATAGTGCCATTTTAAAACTAATTCCAAAAATTCTAAAAGCTTTCTTTTTCCACTATTCTGCCACCTTCCTCCCTTGTTCCCCTATTATCCTGTCCTCTATGACACTCTTACTTTCTACCACTCTTTTTTGCTGCTACTTCTTTTTATCCTTTAAGCCACCATCTTCTTTACTCTCCATCCTATGCTGCTTGTTTTTTTGCCCTGCTCATTGTTGCTTGCCTCTCGCTCCCCTATGAGCGGTGCCATCTCTTGTTCCATTTTCTTTATTTTGCATTATTATCATAGCCCTACTCGATTGTTCATGCACTTAGTTAGCTACCATTGGAGCCAATAATTTTTTATACATTTTCATGTGTACTTCAGGTCACATCAAATTCTTAATGACATATTTCGACAATAATAAAGGCCTATTCTAATGACCTTGGAGCATATTCTAGGATATTAATAGTATATTCAATAGGACTTTCTAGATTATTATAGCTATGTTTTATAGGATTATGGGTTTAAGATGGTTCGTGATGCTCCTTCATTATCACACAAATGCCTTTCATTTGATGCGACCTATTTCATTTTGGTAGACAATGTTATTTGGTTTGAGACTTATCAAGACAATGATGTAGTAGTAGAATGGATCATGTAACTTGACGTGGAGTTAGAATTTAACATAATTGGTGTCGTTTATACACTCATATGGTACCTAATTATGCCCTAGATTGACCTTATTACCTTACATTACTTTAGGAGTTCTACATCAACATCGAGAAAAGATTAAAAAAGAAATCATTGAGATAAGATTTAGAAGTTCATCTAAGGTATTCACATCCTTCTTAGTCAATGTTACTTATCTAACTTATTAGGCGTGTTAGAATACAATCCAATTCTTAAGCATAAGGACACTCTTCTATGATCGATCAAGTCCTCTTAGATTCTAATTTTGATAAAGACAAGGCAAGGAGCAATCTAGGTCTTCTCCAAGGATATACTGGGTAGGTTTGTTTGACATTTCAACTAGGGGCTGATGAGTGCACCATAATGGAACTACTCAATTCTAATGTTTAATCTCAATTATATGGCCTTAATGAGGTACGATGCACCAACTTGTATATCCTTTATCGTATGCCTTACAGTTTAAGTTGAAAAGTTTAGAAATTAAAGATTTAGGAGCTAAATAATAGAGTACAATGATGTCATTCTACTTCCCTTATAACACTGTTACATCTAGATTAAATCAGTAGTGTAATGATGATGATTAATGACATCATTATATAGGCACTATCTACTCCTAAGTGAAGTAAGGTTAATGAAAGTTTATAATAGTGTTGTTATAGTCCAAGTTAAGTGTTATTTTGGTCCTAAAAGGGAAAATTAATACTATTTATTTTGGGATATTTTTTCCTAGTTTAGTTGATTATATAGATGGAACATAATCTTATCTTTTCCCATTTATAATTAAGTAGATCCAAAATCATCGACATAATGATCATGTTACCATTGTAATTTACTTTTATTACTCAGGTCTTGTACTATATATATTCGATTTTGTTCCTATAGAATGGATAAGTTTTTATTTTTTCTTTCATTCATGTTATTAGAGTTAAGTTATTTAGCTTTCATCTCTGAGATTTCCTCTTCTTGAGTGGCCTTTGTTACTGCTTTATTTATTTATTTTTCTAAGAATTATTAATTAATATCTTTTCTTTATTATTTGCCTCTCCCTTCACCATGTAAATATGAGAGATCATTAGCAACTTTAACTCTATTAAAGAGTCAAACTTGATGTAGAAGATTAGAGACTTATAAAATATAAAAACTAACTCAAATAGTCTCAATACATTCGTACCTATCTTTAGGGTAAGGGTAGTCCAAATTTATGATTGTACTACACAAATTAGGATGGAAAAGAATGCTTTTTATTTTATGGCATCAAACACACTATATAGGTCTAGAAGTTATGTGCAATGATGAGCATAGTCGATGAGCATGTGCATACCATTGTATAGATCTAGGTTTACCATCTTAAATTAAATTGATAATGGATCAGTTAAGATATTAAGTGCTAGGAAGTTTATCAACTATTTAGGTTGCCCTAGGTTTCTAGTTCGATTAGAAGGGGTGTTGGAAGCAATTGAAGAGTGTAGGTGCTCCTCTTCATAGTGTTTATGGGTATGTTTGTAGGTGAAGGCAGAGGCGTATGTTTAAGATTTCCCTTAGATGGTGGTGGTAGGATGTAGGCTTAGAGTGAAGGTTTGTGCTACTTGAAAGGTTTCATTGATAGTGATTATAGGACACAAACTTAAGGTGTAGAATATGTTAGTTGCCTTCCTTGGAATAGTTGTCTTACGTATTCTCGTAACATCAAAATTTCTATTGCTTAGCATTTTAGATATGTGATAGGTCTCAAGGTTGTTAATTATTAAGTGATATTAAAATGTTAGTATTTTACTAAATCATAAATTATAAATAATTTAAATTTTTTCAATATTAATAATAATATATTTTATTTTTAAACTTTATTTATTAATTAAAATTTGAGTTTTATGAGATATAATTATTAAATCAAGTAAAATAAACATAAAATGTCTAATAGTATTGCTAACTGGAAGTGTTATATTGACAAATTGAAATAGAAAAAAAGGTCATTTGAATCCTAATATTTTTATTAATGTTAAGGTCACATCATAACATTTTAAACCATTTAAAAAACCTTAATGTTTTAAAAATGTTCAAAAAGAACATTTTAAAAGAACCATGTCCCTAACCTCTATTAAGTTCTTCCATTATGCCACATGCATATTTTTATTTGTCAAAAATTCAATTAGCCCCACATTGCCTTATGGACTCAAGCTGTGATTTTGACCCAAAATATCATAAGGTTTAAGTTGAACATATTATAGATATATGAATAATATGAAGATGGCTCATTTGGTAGAGTGTAAGTTTGACAATTTAGTAGTTACATGTTCGATTCACAAATACTACAAATATTTTTTTTGCTTAAACAACATAGTTTTATTTTTATCCCTAAATTGAAATGGTGATGTTTTAATCTTCTTCCTCCTCATCCCTTCTCCCCCTATTCCCCCTTTGTATTTTTACCCTTCATCTTGTAGAATTGACGCCAATATGTTAAAGAACTAAATGAAGCATTCTTATGTAAAACTAATGCCTATACCTAGCATCAGTTCATTTTATGTCAAACAAATTTAATCATATGTTTGAAGAACCAACTAAAAAGATGATGCAAGGCGTCAATATATGTTTGAAAAACCAAATGGAACAATGATGCAAACTGTATACTTATTCTTGATCATTACCTTATTTAGGGCTTAATAGTTTACGTAAATCCAAAGTTTATTGTCTTTCTTCTTTTGAAACAATACTGAGGCACCATAAGGGGGTTTGGATTATTGGATGAAACTCATTTCTAATAATTCACCAAGTTGTTTTCAAAGTTCTATAAACTCTAATGGGGACATCTTATATAAGACATGTGTAGGTGGGATTGCTCTTAAAACTAACTTAATTCTATAATCTATCTCCCGATGAGGGGGAAGAGTCTTAGGCAACTCTTTTGGCATCACCTCCTAAAATTCCATCAACAAACTTGCAACTGCATTAAGGACCTCTACCACATGGTCTTCGTCAATCTCCCACATAGCAACAAGATAGGCTTCCATACATTTCTTTAACCCTTTCTCAATGCTCATGGTTGAAACATGTCGTATCGCTCATGTAAAAGGAATTTTGCTTATTCATCAATTTCATACCTCCCAAAGTAGGATATAGCATCATCTTCGCTACTTTAAGGAAATCAATCCCTAATATCATCTAAAAATTATTTAGGGATATGACTATGACATTAATCTTGAAACGTCAACTTTCTATGCTTATTGGAATGTTGTAAGCAACTATTGCAATTGCTTATGTCTTATTTGTGGGGATTTTGATTTTCATTGGGGTCTTAGACACCTGAAGACCTAACTTGTGCATCATCTTTTCCACTAGGAAATAGTGTGTCGCACTCGTATCTAACATTGCAATCATGTCTTTCCTATTAACTTGTACACTCATGTATATTAGTCTATTAAAGGGAATAGAATCACCACTAACCACATTCAACAAGTCAATCAGATTTAGTGCCACATCCTCCAAAGATTCTCCATCTTCTTCCGCTATCAGGGCATTGAGCTTTTTCTTTCTCAGAGATCTTTCACAAAATGCAGACCACTGCATAAGTAACAAGAAATCTTGCCCTTCTTAAAGGATGTCTCCCCACTCTTGAACCTATTGCTTTCCTTACCCTTGTCCTTAAATTCTCTCTTCTTAGAGTCTTTCTTCTTTTTTCCCTCGGTCTTCTTTTGCTGGGCATGACCTCTACCTTTCGAAGAATTAAAGGAATTTGCTTTAGATTCCTTCACCATTCAAAAGTCTACCAAGGCATCAGCAACCTTGATTGCTCCAACTAGGTCCTTCACATTTTACCTTTGCAACTACATTTGCACCTAAGGTTATAACTAGAATAGAAAGTTGAAAAGCTTGTCATCTTTTGACATATTGCCAGTATCAAGCATTAGAGAACTAAATTATTTAACATAGTATCTTACCAATCCATCTTACTTGGGTTTCTTCAAGGTGTCTCTCGTGAGCCAAGAAGTATTTATCAGAAGGAATTGATCCTTTAACTCCTTCTTCATAAGCGCTTAAATTTCCATGAAAGTTTTATCTGCACTAATCTTGATATAGGTCCTTGTTTCCATCAAAGCTTGACATTCCCATCTAAGTATATGGTCATTACATTAACCTTAATTGCAAAGTTCTACTTCATATCCCATAAGAAATTCTTAAGCACCTTGGTATCCCACACGCTTTAGAACACGTTAAGTTCTCACACTTTAACTTATGGAAGTTAAGATGTTAAGATTTCTACATGATCGACATCTTGTGTTCCAATGACACGCCTTAAGACTGTAATTTCGAACTAGACATCCTCGTATGCCTTCAACAAATCTACCATTTATTGTTGTAGCTATCGAATTTGATCCACCATCATCTTGAGCTGAGATGGATAAGATGTGAACTCTTTCTCTTATGTAGGAATTGGTCCTATGAGTACCTCTGTCATAATCACTCGTTTCGTCAAATTGATTCCCCCTCCCATTTCGATATTAGGCTTTGATACCAATTGATACAAAGGTCAACAAGGACCTGAACTTTTACCGAAGTCTATTACTTAATACCTTTTCACGACAATCTAACTTAGGTCCGTTTAACTAGAGACTCAGCCTTCTAATGACTCTTAGAGTGTTTAATCCTTACATTCGAAGTAAGAATAATACAAAAGCAATAAAAATAATAGGCAATAAGAGACAAGAGAGATACGGTAAAACATCAATCTTTGTATTACTTTCCCTCAAAAGAATACAAGAAATACTCTTTCAGATGTAATAAGGAAAGCAAGGCTCGAATGAGCTATATGTAGGCACTTTGACTTGAAGACTAAGTTACAATCCAAATCTTAACTGAACTGAACTAAACTTTCTAAGATCACGTCTATTTCTTTCAGATTATATCATGTTGGTTAATTAGATGATACCCTCATTTAAATAAGACTCCAACCAATAAGATATAATTACATTAAAATTGACAAATAATAATTTACGTTTAAGTAGGACTCTATATCATTATCCTTGAAAATCTCTATTATTTTTATATGTTCAATTTCCTTACGATCTCTATCCATTGATGATGCTAAGTGATTTAAGCTGAAAGTCTTACATAACATACTGATATAATTCAATGCTTACTTATAATAAGTCCATCAATTGTGATCCATTTATTTAAGCATACGCCAAGTTCTTAGTTTGTCAAATCCTTAGTATTGGACAAGTTGATATTCACAATATTCAAGACTCTACCAAAATTCGCATCAAATCTGATTACACTCGTCCATATTTGTCTTAGAATTCTTGCATGCTTCTCTCATACATTGATCTAGGTAACCTTCCACCTACAACCCACTTTGAAAGGTCGTTGACAACTACTCTAAAATTTTAGGGTCTACTAGTGATCATCAAGTTGTTCTCTAATTTTTTTATAATAAGGTAGACTAAACAACTTACCTTGGAAAAAAAAAAAGCACAAGATCTGAGAACCGTAAAACAAGGATGCGCATTGGATTGGATGCGCATCATCCGCAAAAATACAGGAAGCCGAAGTAGTATGAAACCAAAATGTCATGGAGCGGAGCCCATCTTTGCTTTCAAGCGGTTTCGTTACAATTAATGTCACATGGCAGCTTTTGTCTTCGATCTTATCATCGAGACACACACAACTGCCCAATCTACTAACTTTTATTTTCCTTTTGTTTTGTATATTTGTGTCAATTTAAGAAGAAATAAAAACAATCACATAGTAGATGGAGTTGGAGCAACGTACACTTCAATGACTTCAATGAAATTAACTGCTTTGATTTGCTAGCCTCAAAATGCTGGTGAACCGCCTCATAAGTGCCTCTCATCTCTTGACAGTAATTGTCGGCGTTAGATTTCAGTTAGCAATGTTTTGTACTTTTGTTGGTCATTTGTACGCTTTTACTATGTGCCCATCTCATAGACTCTCTCTCTCTCTTTTTAATGGGCAGTGGGAAAATACGAGTAGGGCTACAAGTACCATCTCTTTCTTAGAAGGCAACATAATAATGAATTCGTGCATTCAAATTAGATTGATTAAGGAGGACTACGGTTGTTCAACGGCCATGAATCTTACAGCTAGGTGAATGTTGGCAACACTAACATAGTTGCTTGCTTGTGCTCTGCTAGGGGCTGATGATTTTCGTTTTACCCTTCTAGCTTATCCAATAAATCGAGGTGTCTGGTTCGGTTTTTATTCCTCTAAAGTGTTGAATCCAGTAGTTTTACACTTCAACTTGAATTTGAAGTGTAATTATTGTAAATTTGAGATTTGTTATTTTATTTTAATTTTACTGTTTAGTGTTTTTATTGTAAATTGTTTTAATTATTAAAAATTGAATAAATATGTTAAAATTTCCTAAGATAGATGGTATGAGAGAAGATTTTACTCATCAATTCGCCATGTTTATGTTGTTAACAATACCTAGCCCTACCTGCAGTAGTTCATCCCTAGCTGAGGTGTGTCATAAAGCAGCAGAAGAGAATAAAATTGCAGAAAAGAGTCAGATATACCTCAAAGAATGGTGGTGATTGCAATCGCACACCACCTATGCGGGTGGAAATACATACATGCATGCAGAACTAGCTACTTGTTTATAGCAATCGATTTCTAACTAGTGATAAGGCTTGAAGAACGACTGTTTTAACATTGATTTTAGCTAGGAACTACTGTGACAAGATGACCATCTTATTATTACATTAAAATCAACGTCTTCAGTGAAAGTGGCACCAAAACCCGTGGCATGGTTTCAGTAAACATGAATGATTCTTGCCGTTGAGCTTTACTTGAGCCTTGAAGGAATGGGAATGAAAGTTGTTGACAATGGAACTCCAGCCCAGCTGTCCAATGCAAATATAATTGGCGAAGAAGCAAGTAGTAGTCATTTTCATGGTTATGGATTGGGATGTGTATGGATCTAATTTGTCATGGAAGGAGGCTTCTTTGGTTGTGATACAAAATATTTAAACACTTCTAATGAGATTAAGTTGAAAAGCTATGTTTTTTTTAATTTACGTGTAGAAAGATAAAAATTCAAAACAAATGAGATAAAAAAAATGATTGAAGAGAACTAGTGAAAAATGTTCTAATTTGTAGAATTGAAGAATACTTCGTAAGTGTGATTATTTTAGATGATGCATATTAAAAATCCTACAATCTATGTATTGAATTTAATTTTTCTAACATTAGTATCAAAGTAAAATTTTAGAATATATCTTAATATTTGAAATTAACAGATAAATTTGTTTTAAATACATAATTATTTGTTGTTATCTGTTAATTAGTATTTAAACAAAGTTTTAGAAAATTAAAAAAATTTAGTACTTAGAAAACTAAGAAAAATCTTGGAAATTGGAACGAGCACTATACTTGGTTGTTTAATCTCCTTCTTTACCTCTCGATAAGTTTCGAATCTCGTAGCATAAGACTTGAGTTTGCTTTTAGTTGTTGGTTGAGAGAGATGAAGAAATAAGGGGAAAAAAAAGATCTATGGCATTTGCTACTATTGCCGATGACCAAGAGTGGGATATCGTAACGACAACATAAGTTCTGGTAATCAAGAAAGGGCTAGTCATAGGCAGTAGAAAGGATGGAAAACATAAGAAAAACAAGAAGAGAGAAACAGAGAAAAAAAAAAGGCGGAGGTTGAAGACTTCACTTGCCCATTAAGCCCTCCCTGGATTAGAGTAGGTTATAAGTGTCTAACAAACAGTGTAGTCCCTAATCAGGCATGCACTAATAATCAATGTTTGAAATACCATACTGGTATTGTTATCGAATTTATTTTTAAAATAGTATCGTACCGGTATCACTTCAAATAATTTTATAAAATTATAAATTAATTCTTAAATTTTATAAAATTTGTAAATTAGTCTATAAATGTATTATATTATATAGTTTTTAACTTAACTTTAAACTTAAAATTTGTCAAAATACAAAATTTTTCTTTTTAAATTTTTTTTATTTTGTCTAATACTTGCTAGTACAGGTCAGTACCGGTAATACCGGCCAGTACCGACCGATATTTAAATGTGGTACGAAACATGCTAGTTTTGGTATTGGCCGGTACAAAACAAAATTCAAAACTTTGCTAATAGCCCCCACCTCCATTTTAAAAATAAAAATAAAAATTGAGATTTGGAAATTCACTAATAAAATTTGAAATAAGTTTTATAATTAAAATAAAAAATTATTTTGTTAAACAAAAGTATAAATCAATTTTCTAATTAAAATAAATTGATTTGTTTCACTGAATAAAAATTAGGAATAAGTTCTTGATACTTGAATTTCATTTGAATATAATAATTGAAATTCAATTATCATATGGATCATAATTGAAAACATATGTAATCTTTCAATGTTATAAACAACTGAATTCTGATTATTCACTTTATATTTGTATGACATGACAATAATGTACATTTATAATATTTTTCTTTTACTATAGAAATTTAATGTTTAAAGTATGACTATAAAAACAACGAACATTATTGTTAACTCAACAAGGGTGAGAAATTAAAATAGTGATAATTATGTGATATAAAACACAAAAATCAAATATGTATTTGAGTAAGACGCTATAGAATCATTAAATGTAATCATGAATGTTCCTAATGATGGTAATATAACCTAATATAAAAGGGAAGATAATGTATATAAGATTTGAAAAAAGAAAAACCCATTAGCTTTCATTACATTGCTGAACAGTAATGATAAAGATATAACGTGCAAGTTCAGAAAATATAAAAATGCTAAAGACTTATGATCTACTTTGACAACGTGTTTTGGAAGTATTTCCATAACCAAATTGAAGCTACTCACTATAATGTCTAGATCATACAATGCAAAAGCATTTTAGACACATGATAAACATAAGACCTGAGTTATAAGATGTTGATCATGAATTATATGACGAGCAACAAATGCCACTGGTAATTCACTCTTTATCTCAGATTTGGAAGCATATGAAGATGCATATGATGCATAATGAAAGCATTAGAATGATGGAAAATGCTACGAAGTACCTTATGTTAGAGGAAGATCGTATTTGAAACTTCTATGATGAGTTTTAAGGTATACGTTATTAGTTCTAGCTCACACAAAGCTATGAACAAAAAGCGTAAATATCAATATTAGCCTAAGTGGAAAAAAAAAAGAAATATAAGTATCACTCTAGGTCTAAAAGAAAATAAAAACAAGATCTAACTACAGCGCTCAAGATTCAAAAAGGACCAAGTGGAACCAAAATGGAAAGTGAAACCTCCTTTTAAAGGATAACATGAAAAGGGTTAAATTCTATAATTTTAGTAATCAGGGTCATTTCGCTCACGATTGTAGCGAGCCTAAAACTGTACAATCTTATAGCACAAATATTTTATTCGTACTTATTTTTTCTTCTATCTTTATAATTGACTCACATCTTTTATAGATTGTGGACTTAGGAGAAAAAAATCAGATAAGAATGCCTTCGTTGGATTTCGTAAAATCTCAAATGGAATATGATAGATTTATGTAAGAGATGACTCAAAAGTTGTTGTACAAGGGATTGGCATATACAAGTTAGTCATGCATGGTGGTCATTCCCTAATCCTAGTTAAAGTATTGTATCCTTTAAGGACTCAACAAAATCTTATTTCTATATTAGTATTAATTAAACATAGATAATGTAAACTTCCATAATAATGGTATAGAATTATATCTCAAAAATATTTATTATGGTCATAGTTTTATGTTGGATGATTTTGTTGTTTTAAAGATTGTTGATGTAAGTAATAATATTAGTTATTATTTATTTACTTCATCTAGTAATTTCAATGTCGATGCAATTTTGTATCATGCTGGACTATGTCACTTAGGCAAAAATCGAATAAGTCAATTAGTAAAAGAAGACCTCTTAGGTGATTTAAATCAAATAGATTTACCTAGTTATGATCATTGTCTAATTGGTAAAATGACAAGAAAGTCATTTGAAAAGGAAACACAGTCTTTTTATCCATTACAATTAATTCATCCTAATATTTAGTCTAATGAATGTAAGGGTAGGACATAGTGCTATATATTTCATACTTTTATAGATGATTTTACTTTATATAGTCAATTTTACTTGATTTCTAACAAATAAAAAGCAATAAATTGCTTCATAAAGTATATAAGTTTGGTTAAAAAATTAATTAGAAAAGAAAAAAAAAACACTAAGAATTGTTCGAGGATAAGAACACTTGTTTAATAAGTTTAAAATGTTATGTGAAGAAAAAGGAATAGAAAGGCCATAAAAATGTGGATCACAACTTAAACAATGCTAATATCAACAAGGCAAGTGCCCCTATCTTCTTATAGTATAGCTTAGGTGAATCTGGATATCGTCTCATAAGGATCATGATTACTAATGCTACCTATTTCTTTATTATCTAATCTAACAAAATTGATGATTAATTGATCAAATTATTAATTAAAATAAAACTAAATAATTAATTAAATTCATAATCCAAAAACAATTCACTTGATTAAGATGTAATTGATGAAAGTAGGACCTAGATGCAGGATCCCCCCCTAAAATATTAAAAAGTTCAATGCTTAAACTTGCTTTAATGCTTAACTACCTAATTTACTTAGATTATAGAATCCCTTAGTTGAATTATAATCTCTCTCAAGCAGTGCAATTCTTATCCTCTTAGTTTGTTAATAATCTCTTCTCAATTAAAATCGCAATCAGATGCATTACTTTTATCTATAGATTTTATTAATTTAGTTAGGATTGAATTTAATTCAAGAAACTTATGTAAGCTTATCTTTAGCACCTCATGCAAATTTCTCTATTCATGGATTGATATATTCATACACCTGATTTCTCAATCTATAAATATGAAATCAAATAAAGGAATTGAAATTATATGCAAAACAGTTAATCCAATAAAATTATATCCATGAATAAACCTAAGATAAATCTAGTTATTTTACAATAAATCAAAGATTAAACATTGAACTAGCAATATTAGGATTCATCCCATCTAGATCCTATAGAAAAGTTATTTCATAGTCATGTCTTGCCCTTACATTCATTGGATCATAAATATTAGAGTAGTCTAATTACAATGGATATAAAGCTCGTATTCCCTTTTCAAATGGCTTTCTTGTCATTTTACCATCTAGACAATATTGACAATAGGTAAATCTACTTAACTTAGATTACATAAAAGTACTTCTTTAGTTAATCAACTTATTTGATTTTGACCAATATGATATAATCTAGCATGCCTCAAAGTTACATCAATGATATAGTTACTAGATTATGTAAATAATGAATAAATAATATTATCATTTACATCCATAACATCTAGTAGAATAAAACCATCAAACATAAAACCATAACCATAATAAACAAATCCAAGATATAAAAATATGCCATCATTATGGAAGATTATATTAAATCCAAGTTTAACCAACATCAATATAAAAAGAAGATTCCAATGAATCTATGGAGCAGAAGAAACTTCATATAGGATGAGAGGTCGACTACCACGCATAAGTAACTTGCATGTGTCAATCCCTTATTTAACAATTTTAGAAGTGTTACCTACATAAAACCATCAACTTCTATATGGGAGTTTTTGAAACTCGATGAAGGCATCTCTATCCTTCACTACATAATTGGTTGCTCCTAATCTGTAATCCATAAAGAATGTGATTCAGTTAGAAAAACAAAATAAACATTTATCTAATAAATTTTTGTACTATAACATTGTGCCTTTTCGATTTAATACAATCTCGAGTAAAGTGACTCTTATTACCACAATTATAACAGTTCACTTATTTCACGTTATTCTTCTTAAATGGATGCTTTCTCTTTCCTTGTTGATTTCATTTAACTTTCTTGGAGTCTTGCATAGAGTGGTTAAATCTTTATTTTTTTTCTACATATACTAACCATGATGCTTATGTTTCTCATTCATAGCTCCATGTGAGTCAGAACTAACTGCATAGGTTTCAGAGGACATCTTTTAGGCCTTAAGACAGTCTTCCTCTAATACGAGTTACCTCGCATCCATTGTCTTAATTCTCTCGTTATGACTTAGGTGCATATTCATATACTCTTAACTATAAGGTAGCGAACGAATCACCATTTTCCCTTGTTGTTCATCAAAAATTTTATGACCAAGATCTCATAGGTCATTGACCATATTGGACATTTGCCTCAGATTCATTTGCATGGTATGATCAGGGCACTCCTTTTAAGTATCAAACTTAATTGTGAGTAACCTTACTTGATCATTGAAGCATATATAAAATGTGCAGCCAATGCAAATCACGGGTCTTTGACAGTTTTAAAATTGTCCATACTACTCAGTAACATAAAATGAGCTAATGAATTCTTCTTTTTTCACAACTCATATGCATCACGATCCCTTTTATATTAGACAGTATTGTCCTACTTAGGAATAACCATGGTTATGTTTAATGGCTCAAGAGCCTCTTACTCCTCTAGCATATATTAGATTTTTATACTCTAGATTTCATAATTGTCGCCATTTAGTTTTTCATTTGTATATTCTTTGAAACAGTAGCCATTATTGAAGCACTAAGTTTCTACAATAAGAAAAAAAATAGATGCACATTAATGTCTCATAAATCATTTATAGAGTAAATAATTGGTTGCTTATGAAATCGAAAGTCCACTAATATGTTCAATCATCATTCATACAAATAATAAAAATCCTGATTACTAAACTTTAGAAAAATTCTTATATACAACACGTGTATCATATTATATAAAGTTTACTACAACTTACGAAATTTAACGAGTTCATGTGATAAAATTTGCGAAGCTCGATATAAATTAGCTCCTACTACTTCCATTGGGAGATTTATAGGATACAAAGTTCTTATTAATTCCCTTCCTAGAATCTCTTTCATAAATTTCATAATTCACAAAATATAAGTCTCCATGTCAGGTGTTTCTTTATTCTAGAGTATTCTTAATAGTTCGCTTATTGATTAAAGCAATGTTAAAAGTAAGGTCGTGTACTTTACTTCAACTTATTCATAAGCTAACCAACTTTTAAAGTATAACTCTTGCATCACATTATTGATTAAAATAACATGTTATGTTAGGTCTTCTCCAGGAAAAACAGATTTTCAGGAATAAAAGGAATACATACAAATTCCCAAAACTTACAAAATAAATAAACTATTTTTTCTAACACAAAGCGAACTCCATGCTCATATAATGAGGTCAATTTATTCTCTTAGCAACTTTCTGATTGAACTAATCAAATTAGGATGTGAATTTTGAATCAATTAGAAACTCATTTCTAATCATATTAAATGCATGAATTTTTTTAATTTAATTAGAAATTTAGTTCTAATTCAAATTATTATTGAACTAATAAATTTTTATAATTTTATTTAATTAGAAACTAATTGCTAATGAGACTTAATTCTAATTTCAACTAAACAAATTAGTTTTATTGTATTAGATAACTTATTTATAATTTAAATTCAACTCAATTAATTAATCTAATTCAATTAGAAACTAATTTTTCATCTTTCATTTTAATTAGAAACTTATTTCTAATTTTATTTAAACTAAACAAAGCAGTTTAGATTAATAAGAAACTAGTTTATAATTATAATTTAATTAAAGAATTAATTCCTAATTTTATTATAATTTAGAAACTTATTTCTAAAGTTTATTTAACTAAAAAAATTAGTTTTCTTTAATTAGAAAACTTATTTCTATATATTTTTATTCAAATCAACTAAACTAATTAGTTTATGTATGATGCGAATGAGACCAAGTATTAGTTACGTTATTAGAATTGTGAGCAAATATGAGTACAAACTGAGGAAAAGTACATTAGAAAGTAGTAAAGAGAATGAAAGGTCTATAAAAGGCATTGCTAACTTAACATTGTGTTACCAAGGCAACAACATACATATTCAAGGGTACATGGATATAGATTAAAAGGAGATGTAAATGAAAGAAAATCTACCTTATGATTTATTTTCTTACTCAATAATGGTGAAATATCATGAAAAAGTAAAAAAGAATCTTGTGTTGTGTTATCTATAATAGAAGCTAAATTAGTAGCAATTTTAGTTGTTGTAAAAGAAACTATATTGTTTAGACAAGCCTTGGTTAGTTGGGAATAACTAAAAGCAATAGTAATCTAGTGATAATCAATTATGATAGCCAAGTAGCAATTGCTTATACTAAAGCTCTCAAATGTCATTGTAAAACCAAGTATATAAATTTCAAGTGCAATTATGTGAAAGATATATTTACATGAGGAGAAGTGAAAAAATGAGATATATATCTACATAAGATATGGTAGCATATTCATCGAAAAAATCAATTTTTTGAGATACATATATTAGGCATGTGAAATCACTAAGTTTATCTAGATATTGAAATGTAATTGGCAATAATTTATATGTATATATTCACTTATTATATTGTCATGTCTAAATGCAAAGTAAATGTTGATATTGTTTATTATATGTCGTTATTTTAGTAATATGTTTACTTTATGTGAAATTTTTTCATATATAATTTAGAAGTATATGTTAGATAGATAAGAGATTAGTCATCTCACATGGACAGTCGTCTCTAGCATTGGTAATGACTAGAGATAAGATCGGTTTGAGATTTATTATGTAGTGATCATTAAGAGAAAGAAATTAAATAATTAATGTCATCATAGATAAAAAGATAAAAAGGAAATTGGTTTAGAGGGATCAAATAGTCACTATATCCGTCTTGAATTGCCATATGTGAATATAAGTTATACGATCTTAACGTATATTGTGTGAAACTTTAAATGTTAAAAGAAGCCTCATAGTGTACCTTTATAGCTCTTGTCTAATTCTTGAAAATTAAGTTTAAAGTTTGCTACTGTAGATAAATAATCAAATATCATACCAAATAAAATCTTATAGAATAATTATAATAAATCAAATTAAAAAATTTAAAATAGAGGAAGATCTTTTATTACTAATGACTTGCATGAAAATACATTCAAAATTGGCCACCATTTCTTAGTGGTAAATAAAATATGGTAATGATATGATGAAATAAATGAGAGTAAAGGAGAGTAAAAATACGAGATATGACCTAAGATTTAACATAGCAAATCTAATAAAAGGATCAATTTGTTAGTCAATATGACATATACTTCTAATAGATATATAATAATAAGTTCTCGTTGTATGCTAATCGCACTAAAAGAACAAGAAAATTTTCAATTTAATAATCCTATTATAAGTGAGTGGAAACAATGATACAAAATATTTAAACACCACTGGTAGAATCAAGTTAAAAAGTTGTGTTTTTTCAATTTAAAATTCTAAATATATATTTTTTGAATTTCCAAAAAAAAGGATGAAAATTCAAAATAAATAAAACAACGATTTCATTTGAAAAGAAAGAATGATTAGAGAGAATTTTGGTGGAAAAATTATCCAACTTGTGAAATTAAAGAATGAAAAATGTAATGATTCTTGGATGATGTATATTACAAGTTCTACAATTTATGTGATTGAATTGAATTTTTCTAACAGATTGATCATCTACATTTATTATTATATGCCAGTCTCAAGTCCCTAACTAGAGAAGACTTTTTCAACACTCAATTGCCTAGAAATCAAGCAATTCTAATCATAGAAAAAGAGATGAAAATTACCAACTAATGTATATATGTATAGGTAAGATTAAGATCAATCAAGCATAACTTAGATAGACATAACAATATTCACACCATTTACATTGTTACCAAAATAAATGTTCCATATGATTTTAAAAGCTTATTTGTAACAAATGAATTTTACAAAATTTTGTAGAATTCATTTGTAATTCCAAATTTTTGTATTTTGTATAAAAAAATTGTTCATTTTAATTCTGGAATTTGAATTCTATAAAATTCAACATAGCTAATCTAAATTCCATCAAAATAGTCGAGATTTGGAAATGAATTCCACAAACTTAAGAGACACATTATTTCCTTCAAAATTACCCTCACTAGATTTTTTATATGCTTTTTAAAACAATTATGATATTATAAGAATATTATATAAAAATATTACCATATAATATGATATGATATAATATGATATTATATTATATT
>JAOXYD010203110.1:0-21625 GCA_028565735.1 Pinacopodium congolense
TTCAAGACAAGCATTAAGCATTCAATAAAAAAAGATTAATTCACTAATCATGCATTAATCATAAATTACACAATTAACCATCCATAAACACATTAAACATAAAAACTTAACTGAGATTAAACATTAAACACAACAATTAATCAAAGCATATGATAAATATAACTTAAGCAACAATACTTTGATTGAAATGCGAAAGCAATACTTTGAATTTCAATAAGCAATATAAAGTAAATACATAGAATTAAGAAGATTAGGGAAGAAATACACAACCGATTTATACTAGTTCACTGTAGTCCACTTGTCCCTACATTTATTCCTAACATAACTTGTTGAGATGTTTGTACTAAAGCAATAAAGAATACAACATTAGTATTACAAGTTCCTTTTTATGGCTCAAGGGTAGCCTTCTCTCTTTTTCTTTTTCTTAAGGCTAAAGAATGACATCACAATCTCTTAAAAATAACTCTTGAAAAATGTTTCACGCACTTGCTTTGGTGTATAAAAGAGGCTCACAAAAAACTTAAATGAATGAACATAAAAAGCCTCATACAAATCATATAAACACACTTAGAATACTCAAGGATAATTATAGGAATACAAATAATGATAACTAAATGATTAATACATAATAAACACACCTATTTATACCCAAAAAATGATCATTTAGTCATTGACCAATGAATATAATCTATTAAATGATTTTTCTCATGACCGAATATGATCATTCCTATATTATTGTTGTGTTTTCATCAAGTTTGGTCAATTAAACTCCAACCTTTAGTCGACTAGATATAGGTCGACCGATACACCAAGTACAGTTGACTAACCTTAGAGCTAAAGGTTGGGTTAGGCTTTGTTTCTCGTCCAACTTCAGTCCTAAGCAATACAAAACAATTATTAGTCCATATTTCAACACATATTATCCATACCTAACAATTATATAACTAAAAACATCTAACTTATCAAAATAATTTAAAACTAGAAATTCTATCTAATTTCACATATTTCATCGATTTTCTAATTCATGTAATTTAACCAACCTTATTAACATATATTAAGAGTATTTTTCACACTCACACACATTAATTACATAATTCCTTTTGATTATTCACTTATATGCAGTTTCTAAGATTTGTATGCAAATATGCATGAATGAGCCTCTCAAATAACCAAAACAAAGCAAAACTTACAATAAAAATTACAAAAATAAACTTATTAGAAAACTAATTCACTTCTTCAATAACTTGAGTCTTCAAATATGATCTTTATATACTTCAATTAAGCTCTAAGGCTCTTTAATCAAATCCAATCATATTTCATCCATACGGCTATCTTTCTACATGCTTAAAACAAAAATTAGTAATAAAATTGTTTTACCATCATCAAAATAAAGTGGAGCTTCCCTTAGTTCAACATTATTATAGACAATGTTTAGGTTTTGTTAATGGAAATGTCTCTAATGATGATAAAACTTTTTTAGTGAAGGAAAAAAATCTAAAAGATAAGATTATGCATAAATCATGAATAGAAATGCATCTTCATGGAAAGGTCATCATGTAGTCATGTATGCATCTAAGAGAAACGTTAGGAAGGATGCCCAAATAGCCAAACATAGGCATGATTATTTTAGGATTGCAAAATCATATCATGATGCATCTAGGCCTAATTTTAAGCAATATGTTCCTACACATTTTTAGGATTTCTATATGTATGATCATAATAATAAGAGCTTTTCATGCTTACAATCTAGGAGGAACTTTCTTCAAGAGAAGAATATGCAAAATGTTAGGCCATATAGGAGGAAAATTCGGCCACCCCTTTTTCAAGCACATTAATTTCATTTTCAATCATATAGAAACTCCCCATATGCTCATTCTAGGTTATTAAACATGTTTCATTCATATTTTAGGGCAAAGTTTCACCAAGTAAGGGCATTTAGAAATGATGGACCTAGAAATGCACTCAAGTCTCATTTTAACCATAATGATATATGTCATTATGATATGCCTCATATATATAGATACAATTCTAGGAGAGTTCATTTTGATAAGAGGAATGCTTTTATGCATAAGATCATAAGATTTATGACCATATGCATAATGGATTGTTGATATAGAAAAGTTTTTTTTTATGGTAAGATTGGTCATATAGAAAAGTCTTGTTTTAAAAAAAACATAGAATGTTTAGAAAACCTATACAAATGTGGGTAGAAAAGGGTATTAATGTTAACCCCAAGGACCCAAATTAGTCTGGGTAATGAAAATCCATCAGTTCTTTGTTTTGTAAATCAACATACGTTTGATGTAAATTAGTATGAAGTTAGGAATTAAGAGGAAGTAATATCTCTAACTTTGAAGTGGAATTAAAAAGGTCACGATGAAGGCCTCATATAAACTAAGTACTTTTATAAGGTTATGTAATGTTTCATTACTTTGTAATCACATTTATGCTTATTTATTTCTTTTAGGGAATAAAATGACATATTATATAAAATATGCATAACAGTGGTTCAGATGCTTTTATTCAAGGTCCTATACACATCAAATAGGAAACAATTTTTGTTGAGCCCACTTAAATTTCTACTATCTATCTTGTTGGTTATTTTTATTCAATTTTGGATGATGAACTTGTTATTACTCTATTGGCTTTGCTCTGTTTGTTTTGGTAGTTTTTAGTTTCCTCCTTTTCTGGAGGTTGTAGCAAGTTTCCAAGTTATTCTCTAGATGAGAAAAGTTATACTTGACCAGTCAAGTTTCTGTTATTGAAGTTTTTGTATAAAACTTATCTTTTGATTAATCTATTACTAATTTGTAAAAAATATGCATAATTTCATTCATTTAAGGGAACTATATTTTATTTTAATGTATGAACTAAGTAAGAGTGAATTTTAGGAAGAGAGTTTGGATTTTCATAGGAATTCTTGCTTAATTATTAAAACTTTTCAATTATAAGTGACATAATTTAAAATGTTTTAAAAGTTGATTGGAACTACGTTTGATGTTATGAAAAGATTTGAAAGTCCTTGAGAATGTTTTGATCAAGTTTTGAATTGATTTTCTGGATCATTGATGGTAAGTATCAATGTGGGTTTTATGGATCCATTTTTGTCATTGAAATCGTTATTGTAGCCCCTACTTTAGACATTAACAATGATTACATTTGAATAACAACAGCATTGTTGATCCCAAATGAAATTGTCGTTGAAGTAATCTATCAAATGGTAATTTCCTTTTCTATAAAGATCTTGATCTCCACTCCTCTCTAATGGCTAGCTAATCTATCCAGTGACTCTTGCACATTCAAAACCATATTTCTAACCCTCCTAACTCATCTGTTCTAAAAAAGAAATATTTTTTAGAACTAAGTTTAGCAGATCATATGTATCAAGTAGTGTAAGGTTCTTATATTTCATATCTTTCAATCCTTATTTATCATAATTACAATCTATTTTTTGATCTTTAAGTCCCTCGTAACTTTTTTTTCAAAGCCTTCAAGTGAGTTTAAATTTGTTGTTTTTCATCTTAATGCCACTTTGAGAAAGATATAAGCCTTGAAGGTCACCATACTCAAAAGTTTATGATTTTTGTATATTATTTGACTTAATCTGGATATTTCAAGCTTTATTTTCATTTTTATTGCTTCATTCTATTGTTTTTTTTATTTTTTTAACTTCTAGGAGTTTTATAGCATTAATTTTATGTCTTCTAAGGGTTAAAAATGTTAGTTTATTTAGCTAAAATTGAAATACTACTATATTGACAAGTTGTGTCTCTCTTTTATTATATCATTCTCTTAGATTCTTAGATTTTCATTTTTGTTGTTTTAGTTAATAATATTCTGGTCAATTAAGGTCCTAAGAGTCTTGATATATTATTTTTTTCATGGATGAGAGTTTCCATATTGTTTTATTCAATGAACTTAAATTGAAATACCATTATAAGTGTAATTTGTGTTCTTTGATGGGGACCTTAAATGTGTTGGTTTTTGATATTGATATAGGTTATTCTTTACCATTAAAAGATTGTTCATATGATGCTCTTCACCTATAATAAAGAACATTTGAGTTATCTATGACCGGTGAATAAGTTTGAAATTGTTTTATGTCATGAATGATATTGAATGACCATTAGGGAATGCATTGAGTGTAAGTGTTGCATAAGCTACATTTTTAGCCCCTTTATGTATTGATTTTAGTCAAAATAGTTTGAGATTTGTGTATTGTTAAATTGGGATTAGAGGGCTTGAATTTAGGGGGTATTTTAAAAATTAAATCTATGAATTTTAGTTGTGATTTAAGGGTTACTCTTCACTTATTTTAACTTATATTTGTATTGGATTCCTCTTGACCCTTGAAAAACAAGATTGTGTTTAGGTTGCTCTTGACCTCCTAAGTAAGAATGTAAGGTTTCTCTTCACCTCCTTAATGAAAGAAGATTGTTATTGTAGAGGCTACTCTTCACCTCCTTAGTGAAAGAAGATTGTTGTAAGGGTTACTATATTTAACTTTAATTATAGTGAAAATTCTTAACTAGATTTGTTAGAAAATTGACGTAGGATAAAGTGAACATCTCCAAACCACTATAATCCCTGTGTTTCCTTCTCCCCTTTCCTCTTTATATTTTTGTACTTATATTTGTCTTATAATTGATTAAACTGTTAACTTTCATATATTAAATAAGGATTTTAAATTTATAAGTTACATATAGTTAACAATGGTTCAAATGGCTTAAACTGTTTAGTTTAGAAGAAATTTTTAAGACCCAAATCACCCCATTGGGTGTCATAAGGCTTATATATTATTATTTAAATTTATGTTTATGATATCATCTTTGGTGCCACTAATGAAAGCTTATGTAGGAAAGCTTCCAAGTGTATAAGTAATTTGAAATGAACATAATGGAAGAGCTAAATTTCTTTCTTCGCTTACAAATAAAGGAAATTGAGGATGTAATTTTTTTTTAATCGAGTCTACTACACTAGGGAATTATTTAAAAGATTCATAATGGACCAATTTAAGGCTTTAGGAACACTTATAACTATTACTACTAGGTTGAACAAGGATAAAGAAGTTCATTTTATATGTTTGTGATCTATAATGTTTTAGGATATAATTTGAAATATTTTTACCCATATTTTTATTTATTATTGTCTAGTTTATGTGTATAATTGTCTATTTTGTAGGTTCATGCCAATATTAGAAGACTTAATGTAAAAAGATCAAGTGTGGAACGTTTTTAAGTAGAGCAACATGTGTCATTATCGATGCCTTTATTGTATTATCAAAACCACCGCTATTGTCCTTTAAGAAGATCAATGTGACCTTATAATGTCTTCGTTAATGTCCGAGTACATTTTCATTGAAGATCATAATTTATAATAGTAGATTAACATAAGAGTATAACAACATTACTGATCCTTAATAACAAGAGTTGTTGAAATATTTGAACGTGTGATCTTTGAGGTAATCATAAGAGTTTTTAAACAATTTAATGATGACCAAATTCAAACCTAATTGTGACATATATAAGTCATATATAAAGACCCTAGTAACAATCGTTAGTCCTTTTTTAGTGGTTTTTAATCTCTTCTTTAGCACTTTGTTATTATTTTTCTTTTTAGCTTAATTTTTTAGCTTTCGATTGATTATATTGGAGATTCAAGACATTTATGAGGATTTAAGGAGTTGAGGAATGTGATTTTGGGTTAGAATTCAATTGGAGACAAATTTGGTATTTTGTAAACTCTTTATTTCATTTTATTTGACTATATTTTCATTTTAATCAATAAATATATGTTTTATGTTACAATACTTTGTGTTCTTTGATTAATATGTGCAACTAAATTGCCTAATAACTAAGAATAGGTTAGTAGATGTTTTAATTGAGTAATTTTTCATGAAATTGAGTGACAATATTTATTTATTTGAGTTCCTAATTATCTACCAAAAAAAAGTCCATTTGTCATTGATTCATAGATAACTAAAGATTAGAGAAATTTAACATAGGTATTAGAAATGTCAATAAACAACATAGTTTAAATTAGTGAATGACCAAAATCTAGTAAATTATAAGGTTATTAATTCTAAAATAGGATATTTTAGTGTTAAACTTCTTGATTTTAAAGCTTATAACCTAAGTTCATTATATGACCAAATTACAAAATAGGGTCGATATATATAAGGTATTATCTTAACCATAACTATGTCTTGAATTAGTGAAAATATACTAGATTAGGCATTCCAACCAACTTTAAATTATTGAACATAAAAAACCTTAGCTATATAATTTGATTTGGTAATTCTCATAAGTCAATTTGATATCTTTTCATTAATAGAAAGCGATTTAGTTTAATTTAGTAGTTTTAGTTAATTAATCAATTAATTGAAATGTTTAGATAATTGTAATCTGAATGGCCTAATAGTTATAGTTAAATCTTAGTGGGATGATAATTTGACTCATTTAGATCCACCATATTACTTATAATAGATATACTTGCCTATAAATTAGTCTTAGGTAAAATTTAAGATTAAGTTGAGATATTAATTAGATGGACCATATCCTTGACTAGTCTTTGGCACAATTGCCTTATTTTATTTAATTCTTTTACTAGTTTTTGCATATGTATCAGAGATTAAAAGCCTAAAGAGCTTGAACTTATTCGAGATTAGAAAGAACATTAGGTAGGCGTAGAAAAGACACTCAGTTAGGCACTTTTAACAATGTAGAAGTAAAAACAATCAGTGAAGATTAATTAGAATTAGAGACTAAACCTTTAGAGATGGACCAATAGGAGCATATCGTTACAAAAACTCAAGAAGAGCATAGAGAATTCACTATGATGAATTTACGTAAAGAAAGTATCTATAGACCTATGGCTAGGATAGTTATACCTAGGATCAACTTGAATAACTTTTAGATCCCTTATGAGATTATTTCTATGGTTAAAAACCTCATAGTTTAGAGGTTCTGCTTTAGAGATCTTGGACACATATTTGGAGACTTTCCTAGACATATGTGACCTATTTAGGCATAATGAGAGTTAAGAGCATGTAGTAAAGCTTAGGTTATTCCCCTTCTCTCTTAAAGATAAAGTTAAAGTTTGGTTATCTACCTTTAACTTGGTTCCATCACTATGTAGGGCAAAGTTATGAAACTTTTCCTAATAAAATTCTTTCCTCTAACCAAGATAACTAAGATGAAGAATGAGATTACCTTGTCTATGTAGCTTAAAAATGACAGTTTATATGAGGCTTGAGAGATGTTTAAGGAGATGTTTTATTAATGTCCTAGTCATGGGTTTAGCATGTGACAGTAGGATACACCTTTTACCTGTAGTACCATAGATATTGTCTCTTAAGACAATCAAATAAGAAAGACCCCATATTAAGCCTACAAGCTAATTAAGGAATTGACCACTAATAGTTTTTAGTACTATTTTAAGCGACACCCTAGAAAACCTCATATAGTCGATGACATTAATGATACCATAGCTTTAGCAGATTAGATGGAAGTATCAAATAAGAAACTGGATTGTCTAATGGGTATAGTAGGTTGTAGTGTTAGGATAAGACATGTAGTTTATAAGAATAGTGATGGTACCTCCTATACATCTTTACAGTTTTAAATAGTTAAACTTTTCACCTATGAGCCTTAGTAAGTCTAGCTCATAAGTAATTTTAATAGGTAAAGAGTGCACCCATATTCAAAAACTTACAATCCTAAGTGGTGGAATCATCTTAGTTTCTCATGGACTAATAACCAAAACTACGCATAGCCACCATCTGCCAATCCTTAGAGAGTCTTACCACTTATTTTTAAAGCTAGTGCACCTTTACCTAGATAGGCATTTAGTTTTAAGGAGATCGTAATGAAGTACATCCAATCTAATGGGTCTAGGATGCAAAACCACAAGGCCTTCATTAAAAACCTAGAGACTTAAGTTAGCCAGATAGAGTAGACCCTATAAGAGAGGTTCCTAATAAGCTACTTAATACTACTAAAACCAATCCTAGAGAGCATGTTAAGGCTATTATCCTGAGGAGTGGTAAGTAAGTAGAGGGCGAAAGCCTAGATAAGAAGGAAGAAGAAGAGGAGCAAGAAGAGAAGGTGGTGAAGGGTAGGAAAGATAAGCAAGTTGTAGAAGAAAAGGAAAAGCAACCTAGGTTATTTATTGACCCTAATATTCAACCATAGAAGCCTAAGATTCCTTATCCTTAATGCCTTAAGAGTGCCCAGCTAGACAAGCAATTCGGGAAGTTCTTAGAGGTATGTTTTCAAATTGTTTTTAGAAACTTACCTCCAAAACTTAAGGATCCTAGTAACTTTACCATCCCATGTACCATTAGTGACTTATAGATAGATAGGGTTTTGATGGATTTAAGAGCTCCTATTAACTTGATGTCC
Organism: Pinacopodium congolense; assembly: GCA_028565735.1. Classification (NCBI taxonomy): domain Eukaryota; kingdom Viridiplantae; phylum Streptophyta; class Magnoliopsida; order Malpighiales; family Erythroxylaceae; genus Pinacopodium; species Pinacopodium congolense. Next base: position 8,403 of record JAOXYD010203110.1, read on the forward strand.
ATGTCTATTTTCAAGGTATTAAGATTAAGGGAGCTAATCCTACTACAGTCTTATTACAATTAGCTAATCAATTTGTTACCTATCCGAGAGGGATCATCAAGGATGTGCTAGAAAAGGTTGATAAATTTATTCTTGCTATTAATTTTTAAGTTCTTGATATGGAAGAGGAAAACGACATACCTATAATATTAAGAAGGCCATTTATGGCTACTATTGGAGTCATAGTAGATGTTAGGAGAGGTAAGTTAATTCTTAAGCCCAAGATCATGAAGTAGTGTTAAATCTCTTTAGGTAAATTTCCTATACAATTTTCTCTTGAAGTTACATTGGTGTCTAGACTCATGTGCCTAAAGTTGACAAGGCTTCTAATATAGATTGGGGTAAAGTCAAACCTAGTGACTTGAGTTTTTCTAAAAAGAATAGGAGCCTAACTCAATTCCATTCCTATAGCCTATATGATTTCTTTATATATCTAGCATATGTGGACAAGGAAAAATTCCTTAAGGATAATGATTTCAAGCTTTCATGACGTCTTAATCACATTTTTCAAGTAAAGATGTAACAGAAGTGCTTGTTAAGAGACATACTAACCTTTAAAAAAATTAGGATTCTTTAGTTTATTAGTTAGTTTCTTTAAGTTGTAGTACTTAAGATCAAACATTAATAATCAATTTACATGTACAATCCCATGATTTTTTTCAGTCTATGAGTTAAGGCTAGTGAAGAGAATTTTAGGGAGTGAAATTCATAAGGAAAAACACTAGAAAGATAATCAATAGCCTTCTTTAATGGCTTCATTGTCATTTGCTCCAACCCCCCATTGATCTGCAATTGTAGAGCATCAATGATGGTTATTACTAGTACCATTTTATTCACTATACATTGATATTAGACCCTACATTCTATTCTAACACTGTCATTTAGAAAAAAAAGGTCTAAAATACTTTATTTTCTTCACTTCCTCCTACTCCATCGTAATTCATCAAGCTCTTAACCCATAGTTAACTGATATTTTTCTTGATTTTCAATTGAATTTTCCATCTTTTTTGTTTATTTTTATTTTCCTTTCATCTAGGAACGCATCCTTTTGTTCATTGTCCTCATATCACCTTTGCCCTCCATCTCGAGTATAGTTGCCCATGTTTTTACTATTCACCATTGTTTCTTCCTTTTTTTAGCTATATGTTTTACACATGAGTTCCTCTCGTCAAGAGCTACATTTTGGTATCATTCTTAAGCCTAACTCACTCATTGGTGAAAAAGAAATATTCTAGGAATGACAAGAATATTCTAATGATAGTGACTTACATAATTTGATTATTTTTTTCAACATTTTTCAATAATTCTCAAGCTATTTTTTAAATAGTTATATCTTATATGTCACCTAGATCCTTTATTTCATCATCATTAAGGAATATTCCTGCATTTGATGTATCTTGCTCCACCACGAGAGAGAATTCAAAGTGGTTCAAGGCTTTTAGCAGGAATGATATCATAATAAAGCTTTATATGGCCCTACTAATAAAGTTAAAGATTGACACCATTGTAACTTTTAGAACACTTAATTGGGAGTTAGTTGTTCAAATTTTTGAGCCTTAATACCTAACATTAGTTTGCAAGTTTTACACAAAAACAATGCAAAAGGAGAAGGATGACATAGTAGAGATTTGCTCCTTTTTTAAAGATACCACTATCTTGATCACTCGTAGTTCATTGTTGTCTTTTTTCAGGGGCGTCTAATGGAGACAATATCTATGAACAACAAAAGGACTCCATTTAAAGAGATTTGTTGACTTTGGACCTTAATTTCTTAATTATTGTTACTTACATAGCCTTATGACTTAATAAGCCAACAAACATCTGTGCTTTCTTGATTGCTCAACTGGATATTAGAGAGTGGGTTATTGAGGCAATTCCTAGTGCCATTATATTGCCTAGAGTAAGTGGTCTCAATGAGGTTTAGTTCTCTTATACTTATATTTTGTATAAGATGTTACATGATCTAGGTATCCTTTTAGGAGTGCCTTTCTTGGGTTTCATCATCCTTATATGTGTAATATGGTACAAATCCAACATGTAAATAAGAACTTCTACTTCTCATGTTTGCTTACTGGGATTTTTAAAAAGATGAGAGCTAGTTTTGAGGGGGAGGTATTTGTTCAATCTCCTAGCACACCAATCATTTCCTATGACTTACTTAAACTGGGAAAGTATACATGTATCCAAAGTCATTAGTGCGACATTTAGATATATCCATTATGCGAGCGTGAGTGAGCTGAAGACCTCATTTCCCCTATTCCAACCCTTGAATATAGTGGAAATGAGAACAGTATCACATAGCCCACAACCTCCCCAGTCTTTTATCCTATCCACATATATGCCTTTTTTTAGCCACCTACAACATCATTATGGATATTATTCTAAGGATTAAAAGTAGGATAATAGACCTAGAGTGTTACATAGATCATACGAAGACTTAAATCGAATTTACAAAGAGTTTAATTGATTAGTTATGAACTCATTTACAGTTTAGGGATTCTAGATCTAGTTCTTAGGATTTGTGATTTTATATTTTTATTTTGTTCATAGATGTTTTTATTTAGGTTTTGGTTATAATTTATTTTCTGTATGATGCTTCTAGATGTACTTTTGACTACACATATATTATATTGGAGCTTCTTGCTTTCTCACATCTCCTTTACTTTGTATATTTTTTTTCGTAGTCTTAGATTAACTATAAAAATCTCCCACATGCATTCAATGAAACTCTTATTTGTCACTAATAAGGAACTCTACTACATTTCCCATCAATATTGATCATGCCCCTTTTGGTTGTTATGTCATCCTTTTTAGCATCTAACTAGGTTATTATAACTTTTTTTACTTTTTAGTTGACCCCTTTTTTATTTGTTTTTTCTATTTTATCCTTTTTTTTCACAGTTCTTTGAGTGTTATGAATATTATATTGGTATTTAATTTAATTATGATAATATATAGTATCGATACTATTGATACCATATATCATTTTAAGTAATTTTTTAAATTAAAAATAAAATTTAACATTTATAAAATTTGTAAAACAGACCCTCAATATATTACACTTTATAGTTTTTAAATTTAATTCAATTTTATTTTAAAATCAATAACAATATAAATTTAGTATAATAAAAACTATCTCTTTATTCCTATTAGTATTATCTTCCATAAATTTCTCATATAAATAATAACTAGAATTAATATAAAAAAGATTATTCAATTCACATATCAATAAAAGTTAAAATTAATACAAGTACTTAAAATGTTACAATTGATTGTATTAAATATCATATAATTAGAACAAATTATAAAAATATTAGTATTACAACAAGAGTTCACACCAAGGAATATAGTAAAGCTAAAGCGAATCTTAAAATAAAAATACTTACAGTTAAAAGTTTTACATTTATATTACATATGTAGAATTTAACATATGCATTAAATATAAGTTGTTGAGCCAATGGTCGGTTCCATCTTATTTTGATAATGAAATTGTTTTCTACTAATATATTTAAAAAGTTCGCTATAGATAATTTTAAATAAAATAAGTCTTGAAGAGTATGGTGAAGACTTGAAACATATAGTTATGGAGCAATAGAGTTGAAGAGCATATTTGAAAGTTTATGTTAAAGAAAGATGAAGTTGAAGACCATCTTGATGAAAAGATAAGCATTAGAGATGGACTTGAAGATTGAAGATTGAAGATTAATTTTAAGAATAGAATTTGGTAGGTTTTTGTGTAAGTTGCTTTATAAGTCTTCTATTAGTCTTAACATAACATTGAAAGGTTTCAATTATATATATGCATTTATATTTAGTATTTTCATATAAGATGCATAATCAAGAGGTATTATATGTGCTTGTTGTATGTGAAAATTCTCTTGATTTATGGACAAATACATGTTTGCTAGTGCATGAGTATATGTGATAAATAGGTGAGTAAGTTGGTAATTTAGTGAAATTGGTATAACTTATGTAAGTCATGGAATAATGTTTTAGATGAAGGTTGTTTAAATTGAAGTTGTCTGAATTAATTAATTATGTAGTCACATGAGATAAAGTGAATGAAATTGATTAGATCAATGTGTTAAGGAAATTGGTAAATTGGATGAATTGATGTGTTAATTTTGTATAATTGTGTAAACTGTGTTAAGATATGATTGATATTGTTTTATTTGTGTTAAAATATGTTGAACTGGGTTAATAAGTAAATATAATTAGTTTTATATTGATTGATTAAGTTTGGATTAAGTTTAGAAGCTGGACTGCTAACTTAAGAGAGGTCAGTCAACCAAATTAAGAGATAGGTTAATTGAATAAGGCGGTCGGTCGACCTAATGAGCCATAGGTCAACCTAATGAGAGATAGGTCGATTGAACAAATAAATGTTGAAGATAGTTCGACCGAATGGGGTCAACTAAATACTATAAGTTGTCAGATGAACGTTAGACAAAAACTAGTTTTACAATAGAAAAAAAATGAAAATATTAAAGTTTTTAGGTATAAATAGGTGTTGTTTAAGTGGTTTATGATGTGATAAAGATTGTGAATGAACTATACAAGTGTTTGAGTATTCTTGAGCGTTTTTATGAGCTTTTGTTGAAGTTGTATAATGGTTTTATTCTTCATTTATTCATCAATTTTGTGGGAGCCCCTTTTACACCTTGGTGAGTTAAAAGTGACTATCTTTTATAAGGTGTGTTTGTGAAAAGGGTGAAACTTTTAAGTGAATTATTGTAAGGGTTATTCTTAAGCCTTGAAAAAGAAGAGAGTTTGTGAGGTTATCCTTTAGCCTTAGAAAAGAGAGTGATAGGTTATTTCTTAGCCTTGAAAGGTAGAGTGAAATATTAAAAAGGATTGTATTTCTAACATTGTAATTTTTGTTAGAATAGTGCAAAGATCTCAATAGTGGTGTTAGGGACTAGACGTAGGAGTAAGTGGATCGCTCCGAGCTAGTATAAATTGATTGTGTCTCTCTCCCTTACTCTTATACTTTTATGCATTTATTTTTATTATTTAATTTATTGTTATTATTTAATTCAATAAATTAGAATTGTTGTTTAGCTTCTGTATTTAATAAATTGGTAAAAGGTTAAGTTGTATAACTTAGAATAATTTTTTAACAGCTATCCCCCCTCCCAAGTGTTATATAGTGCTATCAATTAGTATCAGAGCTCTAGTCTCACATTAGTTTAATTCTAATGAATTAGTGAGAAAAGATAGATGACACTTTTTTGTAAAGATCCTTATTTACCCTTTGTTTAGTGGAGGAAACTTCTTTGTTTAGAAAAGAAAATAAAAATGTTCGTAAGAGGTTATAGTGTTGATTTGTGGATTGTAATTACAGAAGGTCCCCTTGTTCTAATAGTTTTAGTAAATGGAAAATTAGCTTTAAGGATGAAGAAGAATAAGACGAAAAGGATAAAGAATTAGTGTCTTTAAATAGTCAAGCTTTAAATATTTGACGTTGTTCATTAGATAAAAATATTCTTAATAAAGTTTTAATGCGTACCTCCGCTAATGCTATATGGTGTAGATTATAAAATTTATATGAATTTATAAATCATGAGGATGTGTTTAGAGCTACTAAAGAAGACATAAGGATGGAGACTCCTAAAGAAGAACACAATAAAAGCTTGGTGGAGCAAGAAGAGGTACACATTAGTGCTAATACTTGTAATGATATAACTTGTTCTAAAACTCATGATAATGTTTTATAATGAATCTATTTGCTCAAGTTCTCATAAGAATGACATTGAATGTGAAATGCCAAAATTAGTAGAAGAACTTGCCTCTTTACAGAAACAATTAGAATTAAAATGTGATATTGATCATGATAGTTTAGAAAAGGAAAATGCATCTCTTAAAATGGAGATCAATGCCCTTAAGGACTCACTTGCTAAATTCACTAAAGGGAATGATAAATTAGAAATATTGAGTGGTTAAAAGGTTGTAAATGATAAACAAGGTTTAAGTTAAGTTAGTGATAATGGACCTTCCTCTAGTATAACTAAATTTGTTAAAGGAAAGAATTCAGAGGAAGAAGAACCTAGCCATACAGTAAAAACATTTATAGGCCTTCATCATCTAGCACTTATCATAGGAGGAATCATCATGCATTTTTGTGTGCATCAAGGCCCTCATATAGAAAGAATGGGCATGTGCCTAAAAATAGACATAATTTCTTTGGTAATGCACATTATCAAAATAATTTATATAGGCCTTCTACTTCATATACTTCTCATGCTTATATAAATGTTTCTAGAAATTTTTATCATACTCATCATATGCCAATAAATGTTCCTTATTCATATTCTAGAAAAAATTTTCATTAAAGAAAAATTTTTACATCTAGAAATATATATAGGAACAATATGAGACCTCATTTTCATTCATCTAATATATTTAGTAGTTTTAATGGGTCTAGACAAAGGTATATTTATGGAAATGCATATAGATCACATAAACCTTTGAATTGTCATTGTTTTGGTTGCTTTGGGCATGTTCAACAATTTTGCAATGATTGTTTAAATGTTTTGTTGAATGGTTGTGATAGGTATAAAACTAACTATTGATGACCCAAGATGATATGGGTACCAAAGATTCATTAAATTTTTTTTGTTGGTTCTAAAGGATATCTCAAAGAACATAAATGTAAAAGAAAAATTGCCAATATTGTTGAACCAAGGAAATAAAGAATTTAAGTAGTAGAGTTGGTGACAAACGTAAAAGGGAGGTATGCCTTGAACTTAAACTTATGTTGATAAATTTACATATTTATAAATTACCTAATATTTTTATTAATTTCTACTTAGATTATAAATTGAATAATTGAATTCTTTAAAATAAAATGCATTCAAATGTTTTTTGGGTAAATTCTTTTTTCCTGTGTATTGTGCTACTTATTGACTATTCATTAATGGATAGGAATAGATAAGCCGATCGAATGTGATAGAGATTCTTATATGATTAGTTTTTGCATGTTTAGGTAAAATGAAGTTTATGATTTGATAAATGTTTATTTTGAATGCTTTTTGGATGTTTCAAGTGTAGAGAGTTTTATAGCATAAAGAGTTAAAATACATGAAATTTTACAAGAAATGATGAAATCACTGGCATTTAAGTTTGTAAAATCTTATGAAATTTGATTGCATATACCATCAAAGTTTAGAAGTCTTAGTTTTAAACCATTATGTTCATATTTAAGGGGAGAATGGAACTTTATCTAGCTTAAAGTTTCAAAGTTGATTTTTTGATAAATTCATGCATGATATTATTTTTCAAAGATGGAAAAGGGTTTGTTCGTGAAGAAAGGGAAGCTTTTTTTAAACAATGCATTTGATGTTTATATGTCTGTAACTTGTTTATTCCTTTCATATGGTTGCTCCTTGATTTGGATGATATTGCATGAATTTAGGGATATTATAGCTATTTGAAAAATGATCATAGATTTAATGTCATTTGATTCTCTTTATGCACTTTACGCTTTGAGACAAGTTTAAGTCCTCGAAAATTGAGATTGCATAAATTGATGGGTAGTCTTAAATTTTGAAATCATTGAAATTATGCAATTTGCAAAGTTTTGAACTTATTGCATAAGTTTGATTAATTTGGGGGAGTTAGTCAAATTCTTGATAATTTTGTGATGAAATTCGAGTTGTTTGAAGCAACCTTAGAATTGTGAAAAGAAATTTAATTAGTATCTTGAAAAAAAATTTGTATGATATTATGGTGTTAATTTGTTTTTGGTTTTAATTGTATCTTAAGGGGAAGTATCTATTTTGGCAATAAAAAGTGATATTAGTTATGCTATTACTACTTAAATGTTTTAAGTGTTATTAATAACTGGTATTGTGATATTTGTTTTGTTAATTAGTATCAACTATTAGTTTTCCTTGTATTACTTACAATTTATATCACCAAATAAGTTTTCCAACAATTCGTAATTGATGATGATATTAACAAGTGATATCATATTTCAAAAATTGGTTTCTATTAAGATTGAATGTAAAGCCCTAATACAATATTTGGCATCAAGTTTTTCTTTCTAGCTTTTGGTATCATATTTTTTAACAATTGATATAGATGAATTACATTTTCAACAACTTTGGTATCAAGTATGTGAGTTTTGACTAATAATCTCTTTCTAAAAATAATTGGTATCTATTTTGATGATTGTTGAAACTTTGAAATGAATTCAGTGGTTTTATTCCTTCTTTAAGTATCAATGACATGGGATTTTCAATTTGTCTTTGTGTATGTTATTAAAGGGGAGCATATTTTAAAGTTAAGGTATAATTTATTTTAGTATGAAATCACACTTTAGACATTGATGAAAGGAAATGGTGTGTATTCCTTCTCTATATGATTCATGTTTATATATTGGTATTATAGTATTATACATTTTGTATATGATTTTTTTTGACATTCGAGTGTTGTATCTTTTTGTAATAGATGTGTAATTTTTTATGATTATAAAAAGGGGGATAATGATATATGTGATATTATAAAGGGGAAGCAAACTTTTATTTACGTATAATGGTTGTTTATTTTGTTTTCATTTTGTTTGTATAATTTGATTGTTGTGTATACATAATATCACATGGTTTTATCATCATCAAAAAGAGGGAAATTGTTGAATTAAGGGTTGGCTCTACATTGTTTTGATGATTAAAAAGTGTTTTCTACTAATGTATTTGTAGATTTTGTTATACATAAATTTAAAGATAATAAGTCTTAAAGCATATAGTGAAGACTTGAAATGCATGGTTGTGAAGCTTTAGAATTAAAGAGTGATGAGTGCATTTTCGTGCTATATTTCTAGGTTGTTTTCAGACATTTTAAGTGTTGTTTATGTGTTTTAATCTCAGTTAGTATGAACTTTTGTAACCTTCTATTATATTTTAGGTGTTTCATTATTTCTTGTTATTATTTTATGTTTAAGGACAAAATACAAACTTATTTGAGGAATGGGATGAGGCACTTTGATATTTGGATGTGCAGATAACAATTGAGACCCAAAACATGTACCTATTTTCATACTGCAACTTTAGTGATGCATTAGGTGCCTTTAGAGAGCCTATATTGCAATGAAATTTTACAGGGAGCTATAATAACAAGTGAGGAGCCTACATATCAAATTCTATGTCAAAAGGAGGTCTATAGAAAAAATATATAGTGAAAATACCAAGTAGAGGTTAAAGTTGAAAAAATCTTATTTGGCTGGGTGACATGGCAAAACGTGTAGAGATGTATTTTATGAATTTTTTGGACTAAGAGGTTGTGAGAATTTACCTAGCAGCAACATTTTGACCTTAGGAGACATCCAAGACAGAAAAGAAGATTTTTGGGAGAGGAAAAATGTGAAGAAACTCGAGAATATGGAGGACAATCAAGATTCAACAAGTGCTGTCCAAATTTTCTAGTAAAGGGAGCTTCTTCATCTTCATTAGTTTATTTCTCTTTTACTTTCCTTTGATGTTTAATCTGAATACTCTTTGTTTAAGTATGATTATGGATTTCTAAATCTATCTTATATGTTGTTTTATCCTTGTTTATCTTCCTTTTACCTTATTTATTTAATTGTGTTTGACCCAAGATTTCCTAAAATTTCATTACCTTCTCTCAAGGTGTAACTAATTGTCCCTAATTGAAATAAGATAGAATTAATCTTGCAATCTCTCAATCTGCAAGACCTTTCTTAAATATTTAACTAGATGTGAAGCAATCCTATAGGTAATTAATAAAATAGGTAAGATCTCTCTTCAACCACTTATTAATCTGTTAATAGTAGATCCATTAAGTTACCAACTCTGGTTACACACCCTAATTCAAATAAATCAAAACAATCTCTCGATTAAAAATGATTATACACTTAACAATTAATACAAATAACTATGTAGTAAATCAATATAGTAAAAGTCAGATAAAAAATTCAAGAAAAGTCCCTAAAATATATTTATAAATCTATAATCATGCTCAAATAAAGAGTATTCAGATTAAACATCAAAGGAAAGTAAAAGATAAATAAACTAGAGAAAAAGAAGAAGCCCCCGTTGTTAGAAAATCTGGACAACACTTGTTGAATCATAATTATCCTCCTTGTTCTCACGTTTCTTCATGTTTTTCCACTCCTGAAAACCTTATTTTCTATCTTGGATGTTTCCTTGGGTCAAAATGTTACTACTAGGTTCATTCTCACAACCTCTTAGTCCTAAAAATTCATAAAACACGTCTCTACATGTTTTAGCACGTCACCCTGTCAAATCAGCTTTGTCTAACTTTAACCTCTACTTGGTATTTTTACTATATCTTTGTCTACAGACCTCATTTTGACATGAAATGTGATATGTTGGCTCCTCACATGTTATTCTACCTCCTTGTAAAATTTAATTGCAATATGATCTCTTTAAAGGCACATAATGCATCATCGCAATTGTAATACGAAAACAAGTAATGGTTTTGGGTCTCATTTGTTATCTACACATCCAAATATCAAAGTTTATCAACCCATTCCTCAAATAAGTTCGTATTTTGTCTTCAAACATAAAATAAAAACAAGAAACAATGAAACACCTAAAAGATAATAAAAGGATGAAAAAGTTAATACTAACTAAGATTAAAATACACAAACAACACTTAAAACACCTAAAAACAACCTAGAAACATGACACGAAAATGAATTTATCAACTTCCCCACACTTAGACCTTTTCTTGTCCTCAAGAAAATTAAACACAACCATTACATTCCATCAACTCATTTTCAAAAAGACTAAGTGCATGCAATCTTTCAAAATTTGGCAACTCGAATATCAAGCTACTACACACATCATTATTTTTTCCTCAGTTCACATAAACAAGCTCAACTTTTGATACCATTGATCAAAGAGAAACATAAAACCAAGATAGATTTTCCTTAAAATTTTCACTCATTTCACTCAAGGGTTTAAAGACTGGTATTTCTCTTAAGACTCCCTCTAAAAGACCACACTACCATAGGCTTGCAAATTCACCAATTTTCTTTCATGCAGATTACATGCTAAAATAAATCAAAAGGATTTTAATTAAGGTTTTAATGGGTCTAGGGTCAAGGTGAGTCAAAAAGGGATGTGAGAGATTCTTCACACGCACTCATAAAGCACTAAATGTACATAGGGATAACAAAAGGTACTTCTGACATATGCATATGAATAACTAACTACTTGACCTTTATTAATGCTACTTAACTTTGATTCTTTTACATTTATTGTTACTACTAACTTTGATTCTTTTCTTTTCTTTTCTTTTCTTTTTTTTTTCTTTTCTTTTCTTTCTTTCTTTCTTTTTTTCATTTATTTTTTTCTTTTCTTTTTTTACAATAATATGAAAATAATAAACAAAATAGTAGCTAAAAGCAATGTGCTCTAATAGTAAAAGTATTTCTCAACTCATCTCAGAAGAAAAAATGCAACCAAAAATTTCAAAACAATGCACACTTAGTACTTTATTAAACTTGTGATTAGATAAGGCTAATAGAGTTTTTGGGTTTTTAATATAAGGTGTTTAATTTCAAGAAATAAAAAGGGTTAAAGGATCAAAGCGGTTTGCGAGGAACAATGACATAGGTGGGTCATTTAAGCCAAGGGTTAAAAGGAAGAGAGCCTTAATCATTCCTTATAGCATGCATCAAGTAGATTCAAACCGGTTCAAAGTAGGTTTTGATGGTAATCGTCCTAGGGGAGCTTCACACATAACAAGGAAAATAAAATGACTAAAATGTAGTCGTATAAGCTCAATGCCTCACATAGGTTTATATATGAAAATCCATGATAGTTTCACACAACGCCTAATCCCTCGAGTATCAATTTCTAATCAAGTTTATGTAACAAAATACTTGAATCAATTAACATGGTTCACCTTCCACTCAAGTCACCTAATTCAACTTCAAGCACACAGTCAATCTCATTCCAACTACTATGATAAAATTTCATGGTATAGCATATATAACAATGACTCAAGTGCAAAGAACAACTTAACATGCTTCCTATATGGCATGAAAAATGCAAACATAAATGTAAAAACTACCTCTCCACACTTAAGAGCCACATTGTCCTCAATTTATGAAAAGAGAAATAAAGACAAAGAACACGAAAATGAAAGTAACAAAATAAAGCAACCAACTTTTCAAATAACACAAAGCAAACATGTAGATGAAACAAACAATAAAGAAGTAGAGGGAAAGAAACCTTATGAGGATTCCAATGGGGATGGCGTTGGTGATGGCGCTTGGAACCCTTGCATTTCAAAGAATTTGAGAAGCTTCTTAATTTGGTAATGTTGGTGGTATGCTATTTGCTTTATCCTCTTGACCACTTGAGTTTTAGAATCTTATCTTCCCATCCTTAACCCTCATCATGACAATCATCAGAAGAAGTGCCATCATTACCTTAAGGATGGTGGGGGAAAGATGGGCCAGTGGTCGTCCTTTATTGTACAGTAGCTCTTGTGTTAGGATCTCATAGTGCCATGGACTTCAGATCCATGATTTTAGCACGTTGTAAATGCGTAAGAGTAAAATATGTTTTCCAGTTTTAACTACACTGCAAGTATACAGATCGTAACTTATAGTATAATTGATATCAATCTAATGAGGATTGAATTTAGACACCTAAAAATTTGAATTTCACTTTATTTAAGGTAAAATAAGATTATAAAAATTGAAAATTAAACTTAAACTAACTAAACTTAAATGAAAATAATTGTAGAAGAAAGTAAAACAAAGAAGATACTCAATAGTGGAGACTTAGGGGTTGTTCTATCCTCATTCATCCCCCTTTATCTTATTGATTTAATTGTGTTTGCGCCAAGATTTTCTACATTTTTATTACCCTCTCTCAATGTGTGACTAATTGTCCCTAATTGAAGTAAGATAGAATTATTCTTCCAATCTTTCAATCTACAAAACCTTTTCTAAATACTCAAGTAGATATGAAGCAATCATATATGTAATTAATAAAATAGTTAAGATCTCTCTTCAACCACTTATTAATCTATTAATTGTAGGTCTATTAAGTTACCAACTGTAATTACGCACCCTAATGTTGCATTGGTTAGGTGACTTTAAAACTATGGGTGATTTTGAAATGATTTACCAACGAAATTTAAGGTAGGTGCACCTATCACAAAAGTAATAAAGTGGAGTAACTTTT
>JAOXYD010203129.1:0-35076 GCA_028565735.1 Pinacopodium congolense
TCTTATTTTATTTATTTAGAATGTTTAGTTATGCTATCTAGGACTTAAATAAGTGGATTCTAGCCTTAAATAGGCCTTAAATAGCCTTAAGTTTTGGGTTTGTTTTAGGCTTAATCAGCTTCTTTTTACACACTGTTAGGAAGTTTGTTGTTTTAGACTATGATGGGACAAGGCCCAATCTTCCTTATGGAGGATGGCTAGATCATTAGGAGTAGTATAAAAACTCCCTTATGTTGTGCAGGTAGGCAGACTTCATTGATTCAATATTTAGATAACAAATTGAGTGTTCTTTTGCATTACTTTAGAGAAATCTTTCCTTGGTGTTCTTTATAAACTTGGTTTTCATTCAACAAAGTGCTTGGGAAGATCAAATCCATTCCTTATCACTCCCAATCCATCCTAAATTTCGTGGGTGTGACGAAAATACTTCTGAGTCATTATTTCAATCTTGTACAATATTGAATGATTCTTGGATCTTGAATTCTTGATTTGTTCTTCTTCTAAGTAGAGGTGAAGAGCTTATTGCTATAGAGAATATACTCTCAAAGAAGGGGCTCCAAGAAGAGCCCTCTTTCCACTAGAATTGAACCTATACAAATCCATGACTTCAAACTCTGAAGAGGATGAACAAATTTTTGCTATGTCCAGATTTGCAAATGCTCAGGGAAGTGCAGTAGCAAAGTACGAACTCCCTTGGTTGACTGTCACCAACGAGAACTAGTCAATTCTCAAGGCCTAGACTAATTTAGACATAGCTCTCCATTTCATCAGGATGCTCAGGTCTCAATCCCTCAAAGAAGGAAAAATTGCAAAATGATGGGATCAAGGCCTCAAAGGAAAAGAACTAAAACTCCTATTTATAGGTCAGCTAAAGAAAAGGCAAATTTGAAAGCTTAGGCCAACTCTTAACAAATAGAAGACATGGGGAAGAGACTTTTTGAGGCTTTGGCCACTTTTGACAAGTTTGACAAACCCCTTTTTCTAAATTGTATTGGTTCCAAATGTGCTTAGTTCATATTCCTCCCTTAGGCCTTAGGTTTTTGTGCCTTTATTTTGGCTTTTAGTTAAGGTTGTTGGAGTTTGCCTTTTTTTCTTCAACTTAATTAGCTTGTGCTTTAGGATGTTATGCTGTTTTGTAGCTTTCATGCTATCTAGGTACAAACTCTTGTTTCTTTTTCATTTAATATAATTTTCTTTATTCTCAAGAAAAACAACTAGCATGTGATCTTTACACCTCTTAAACCATGTGAAGCAAATCAGGATGATGATTACAATAGAAAGAATTAAGGAAAAAGTAAGTGATTTCTTAAGAAATAAGTGAGTGATAAAATGAGGGAAGGGTGTAAAAAATAGAGCAATGAGCAATGAGTGAAGAAAATTAAAATTTGACAAAATATGAGGGTTGGTATGTTTGTGAAACAACAACTTGTAGTTACATACAAGGATAACTAATGACTTTACTCTTTCTTTACCTAGTGCTGTTACATTTTTAATGCTGGAATTTGATAATTTATCCCCTAATGTGTGTTATCACAGGGATTACAATCTTTAAGAGACATTGAGCATCAAATTGATTTTGTCCCTAGTCCAGCAATTCCTAATAAACCAACTTATAGAGCTAATCTAGAGAGAGGAAGGAGATTGAAAGGAAGGTGGATGAGCTAGTGGGAAAACGATTCATGAGAGAGTTATCAACAAAATCACAATAAAATATAGTCATTCCATACCTTGATTAGATGAAAGATGGAGATGGATGGAAAAATTATTTGAAAATAAAATATTGTTTATGTGAGTAGTTGGTATTGCCTTTTGGTTTGACTAATGCACCATTATGCAGTTAATAAACCATATTTTGTGACCAATTATTAGGAAATTTACTTTTGTCTACTTTTATGGTATTTTAGCATATAGAAAGAATTTGGATGACCTTGTCAAACATTTGCATTCTATGATTTGTTCCTTAAGGGAATATAAGTTATATGCTAACTTAAGGAAGTGTACATTTTGTATGAAATCTGTTATGCTTCTTGATTTTATGGTGAATGTATAGTTAGTGAAGATGAGGAAAAGATGAAGGCAATTAAAGATTGGCCTACACCTAGGACTGCAAATGAGATATGAAATTTCCATGATTTAGCAAGTTTTTATAAGAGGTTTGTAAATGATTTTAGTTCTATTACAGCACCTTCAAATGAACTTATTTAAATGAATTTTGTGTTTAAATGGATCGACATCTTTGAACACACTTTTAATACTTTGACAAATAAGTTGACTAATGTACCTTTGCTTTACTTACCTATCTTTGATAAAGTTTTTGAGATTGAATGTGAATGGAAATTGGTATAGGATTTGTTTTGATGTAGGATTCAAAACCAGTTGCATTGGTATAGAAGTGGTTGAGCATTGTCTAGGAGGTGTGCACTTTGACTTCTTTACAAACTAAATTTCTTAGGTTTGAGTTCATTAAGAACTTGAATGATATTGATACTAATTTTATACAAGTTTGGTTTGCATGTTCTAAGATATGGAGATTTTTATAGACATGATGGATTTTTGTTTAAAAAAGATATTTGTGGGCCTAAATGTTCTATGCGTGAATGACTTGTTAGAGAGATCCATGAAGGGGAGTTAATGGGTATTTTGGTATTAAAAAGACCTTTTATATATATTGCATGAGCATTTTTATTAACCTAATATAAAACATGACGTGTATTGCAATCTGGATGTGATAAATGCATCACCATAAAAAAGGTAAGTCAAAAAAATAATGCCTCATGGTTGGTATACTCCTTTACTTATTCTTAATAAACCTTAGATTGATATGTCTGTGAATTTTTTGTGAGGTTTACCTAAATCTCTCAATATTAAAGATAACGTATTTGTTGTTATTGGTAGATTTAGTAAGATGATATATTTTATTGCATGTTCTAAAACCAGTGATGGCACACATATTGCCTATTTGTTCTTTAAGGATGGAATTCCTAGAATAATTATAGGTAACAGGGATGTTAGGTTCTTAAATCATTTTTGGTACATTTTTATGGAGTGAGTTAGATACCAAGCTACTATTTTATATTATTTCATATGCTCAAACGGATGGGCAAATTGAGATGGTTAATATGATACTTACTACATTGTTGCATGCATCATTCAAAAAAATTTAATATAATGGGAAGCATGTTTACCACATGTTGAGTTTATGCATAATAGGGCTATGCATTCTTCTACAATTTATTCACCTATTAAGATTGTGTATGTTTTTAATCTTTTGTCTCCTTTATACATTTTCCCTTTGCCTACTAATAAATGTGCTAATTTATATAGAAAGAAAAGGACAGGTTTTGTTAGGGATTTGAAAGCAAAGATTCGTGTTAACATAGAGAAAAAAAAATGAGAAAGTTACCCTTGAACCTGGAATTTGGGTTTGGGTCCATTTGCATAAAGAAAGATTTGTTACTCAAAGGAAATCAAAATTGCAACCTCGAGGCTATGGACATTTGCAAGTGTTGGAGAAAATCAATGACAATGCCTAAAAACTCAATTTACCGAGTCATTATAGCAACGTTAGTGCTACTTTTAATGTTTTTATAATAGAAAAGAAATTTATATTAATAAAGAAAACTAGTTATAAGAAACTTGGAAGGCCTCCAAATTAGTAGTCAACCGCAACAAAAGGAAAAAAAAAAGGCCTCACAAAGATGGCTAAGATTATAAAAATCTATAGTGGAGCACCTTATTAAAGATAACTCAGCAACGAAACTAGCAAGAAAAGGTACCTAAGGCTGAGCCAAATTATTTCTTGTTTGGAGCAGAATGATTTTTCGAAAGAATAATGGGATTCCAAAATCCATCAAAGGCTACAATGGGCTTGCAAGTTTGCTACTTGCTCTCTTCTTCCAATTGTAACTGAAAACGCTTGGTCTTTTTAGTAGCTTTTGATGCTTCCTTTGAGTTTTAGAGGCTACCATCTTTCATTTCTTCCTTTTCACATTTGTATCTGTGGGGTCAAGGGTTGGAGATGTCTAATGGAGAATTGGGGATGGATAGGATAACTTACTCCTTCCCTAAGATTGGGGAGTTGCTAGTTATCATTCTTCTCTAGAGTTATTTGGCCATGAATCTCAGCAATGGCAACATTGATGTTGAGCAACTAGAATTTTGTATGAGGAGTTATTTACTTATTAATCAACTTCATTTTCTAACTCCCCCCGAGTTGAGAATTTGAATAGGATCACTTTTGGTGGGACGGAGAGATTTCTTAGTAGCTTTTCTTCAGGAGTAAATTCTCTTTGTAGTAGCACCTCACTCTTGGTCATCAAAGGTTCCTCTTTGGGCATTTTTGATAGGGATAGGAGTTATTTAACAACAACTAGATTATATAAGTGGGACTTGAAAAATTGAAAAAGCTAGCATATTAAAGGTTCCAATTGGATATGATGATGGGATTGTGTAAGTTTATAACTTCAGTGTTAAAGGAGGTAAAGATCTCTCGCACTAATTGAATTGTAGATGCAAACATGTTTTGGACACTTGTTTTCTTATTCTTGAATATTTTTCCATTCCTCTCCTACCATACCATATGCATGGCCACTAAGAGAGATTTTTAACAAAGTGTCTTTAGCTATCTTTTTCTTAGATTGATAGAGTAACCAGAGGCCAATGAAGATAAAACGAGAACAAGATCAAGTAAGATGACAAAGATACATAATGGTAGTCCATAATTGATAAGATTACTCACAGTTAAAGAACAAGTGGTTATGGCTTTCCCCAACAGCCATACTAAGAGAGCATAAATTTGGGCTGTGGTCATACTTCAGCCTATCTTTAGTTGCCAGTTTCCCTTTAAAAGCTAGCCAGTGTATAAAACTATAATGAGGTAAATTAGCAAAGGACCAAACCAGTTTGGTTCACCTCGAAGGTTTAATAGGAGGGATTAGAAAATTGTAAGCTTCTTTATTTTAAGATGGTTTATAGTTTGACCCTTACACTTAAGGCTATTAGTTCTCGAAGAATGATCATTTGCTTAATAAGCTCAATGAGTTTAGAACAACTTGTAGAGGGTCAGCTCCAGTTATTATTTTGAATAATACTGGAAACATTGCAATGAAACTAAGGCCAAAATCATAGATGATCTTGTAGGAGAAGGCTTTGTTGAGGATGCCATAAGGTGCTAGAGGTTTGTCTAAAGGCAAACCTTTTATCTATTCCCAATTTTAAATCTGAATTTTTTTATTAAATATTTCCCCAATTTGTAGAACTTTCTTCCAGCTCCAAGAATCACTATAAGCTACTTTATAGGACCAGAAGCTTTTCCTTTTGAGAATTATATTATGAACCCATTAGACTAATAAAGCTTTTCCATCTATGGCGAGGATCCAAATTCTCTTAGCCCAAAGGACCCTATTCTAGGTTTTTAGAAGTTTAATGCCTAAACCCCCTTTAGTTTTGTCTTTACACACTGCATCCCACTTTACGTTAGAGTGATGAAATTGATTAGAGGATCCAGTTTAGAGGAAATTTCTTACTTTCCCTTCAACCAACTTGATGACATTGGTTGGAAGAAGGAATAAGGAAGAATAATACACATGGAAGGAATTTAAAACAATGTTGACAAGTTTTAATCTAGTTATAAAAGAAAGGGTTTTGGTTGTCCATAAAGGGATTCTATTCCCAATCTTAATCAACAGAAGATTGCCACCAACTTTGAGTAGCTTAGAAGATATAAAGGTAAGGCTTAGGTATTTGACATGAAGGGAGCTTATAGAGCAACCAAAAAGTCTAGAAACTAAGGTAGTAAGGTGGGGTGAAGAGGGAGCTAAAAACGCTTAACTGTTATGGGAATTTAGGGACAACCTATAAAAGTGTAAAATAGCGTTACAACTTGTAAAAGGGTCTGTATAGAGGTGGAGTCTGCAGAAAAAGAGGAGTTCATCAGCAAAGCAAAGATGGCTAAGTTTAAGGGCCCTACATTTCTAGTGGGAAGAGAAATTAGAGTTCATGGACATATGATACCAGATTCATTGGGTCAAGGCTTCTATACAAATGATGAACAAAAAAGAAGATAAAGGATCTCCTTTTTTGAAGCAACATTTTGTTTTAAAGAAAGGATTGGGTTACCATTTACAAGGATAGCTATTGAGGGAGTATAAATGCACTCTAGAATCTACTTAATGAAAGGGTTGGGGAAAGTCATGGAGGTAATTGGCTGCAAAGTTCCATTAGATTGAGGCCTAAGCTTTTTCAAGTCTAATTTAAAAGTACATCTATGATGGCCATTATCCAAGTGATAGTTTAACAGAATTTCTTCTACTAAGAGAATACTATCACTTATCCATACTAGTTAGGATTGATGATGGATGCTAATACCATCTTAAGTCTATCAGATAATAGCTTTGCAATGACTTCATAAATCATGTTGCAACATGAGATAGGATGGAAATTAGAGGTAAAGGAAGGGTTAGGAGATTTAGGAACTAAGGTAATAAAGGTAGCATTGACATCCTTTAATAGCTTTCCATGCTTAAAGAAATCCTTGACAAACTTCACCAAGTCCTCCCCTATAATATCCCATGTATGTTTAAAGAGCCATTAAACTCGTCAGGACCAAGAGCTTTTGAGGGGTCAAAACTGAAGAAGGCTTATTTAATTTTAAAGGTTGAGATGGGGGTGAGGGTGTCTGTTTCTTGTTGAGGCAGTGTTGTTAGTTGGTTTAACATAAATTATCTCAATTAATTATCAAATTAATCAATTGAACCACACCATCTTAAATCAATTTCTAAATTAACAAATACGACAAGTATACTTGTCAAAAGTAATAAATAAAGTATTTTTATGACTTAAAAATTTTGAATCCATAGGGAAAGTTAATAACTAATATGTCACTCAGATTACAATTATCTAGAGAAATCAAGATTACTAAAGAAAAAGGGTTAGATTAACTAAATTAACCTAGAGACTTCTAACTTATGTAATGGATTCCAAATTGCCTAAGAATTACCAAATTGATTGATTAGCTAAGGATTGGCCAGTAAATGACTTAATTAAGTTGTGGATTAGTCGAGATGTCTAATCTAGAATCCTCACTAACTCAAGACAATGTTATGACTAAGTTAGTTCCTTATCTTTAATCATCCTCAATTAAGGTTTAGTTATTCATCAATATTAGGTATTAGTCTTAAAGTTCACAAAGTTCTAATCCTAAAATCTATCTTTTAATATTAGTAGCCTCAATCAAAATTTGGTCATTCATTGATTAAAATCATGTTTTTTACTTGTTTTTCTAGTTATTAAAGTAGATAACTATTAGATAATCATCTTTCAGCTTATCTTAAGTGTCATTGAGAACTGAAAATAACCAAAAATCATCATCCAAACATGTTATAAAAACTCAAACAATCCATTTAATAACATGTCCTTAGCTCTAAATTAGTTTAGAACTTCATATATAACCAAGAAAAATTAGATTCAACTTTAATAGCATGTTCTTCAATGTATATGAACAAAGAGATTGAAATATATGAAATAAAGGTTTAGATTTCACTAAATGGTGTTCTAAAGTAATACACAGCCTTTAATCACCTCAACAAACTCCTAAAAATCCTTAAAACAACTTGAAATTACAAAGAACAAAGCTGGAAAAGGAAAAAAAAAAAGAAGAGAAAAACCTAACCTAAAGGAAGAAAGGAGAAAACTTAAGCTAAATTTGATCTAAGTTGCTCTAATCTATGTTAATCTTATGTAAATTTGGCCTTTGAAACTTCAATATGTCTCAACTACAAGTTGGAAACAACAAGTGGAGCAAGTTTAAGCTAATAGGAATGAATATTCAATCGGAAATATCTCAATTACTACCCTTCTACTATTTGACACTGAATGTTGACTGCGTAGGTTGGTAGGAGTTAAACAGTGGGTGGATATAGACCCACATTTAACTCTATTTCATCTATATGTTTTATCCTTTCTTCAATCTTTCTCATCAATTTGATGTTAAACTGCAATATAAAATTTTAAAAATAATAATCAAACATTGAAACATCAAAATAGTGATGAATTAACCTAAAAATATTATGAAAAATAACATGAAATGAACTCATATTAATTCCTCCACACTTAATCAAGCTTGTCTTCAAGAAAATCAATTAATCATTAATTTTAAAATAACATATAATCATACAAAATATAAACAATCCATCCAGCAATACCATTGAAACACTTCCTTAATGATTCAATCATCAAACAAATCATTAAGATGCTCTATGGTTAATCAAGCATGTAAATTAACAAGCAACTTAAAACAACTTCACATTCTTTCAAACTTAAACCTAATTTACAAAGGTAATTTTCAAATATAAAATGAACATTTTCAAAGCAAAATAAATCAAAATTTGACCAAAATCAAATCTTTTATCAATTAAGCATAATCATAAACAGTAATTGTGAGTTTTTATCGCTTGGTTAAGAGATCATTCAATCTTTTAACTTGAAGATGAACATTTTGTCGTGAATATCTTCAATTACTCAAATGACTCATATTTGAAGTTAGCAGAGTGAATGAAAACATGCTCATTTTTTACTTTTAAGCATTTTTTTTCTTTTTTTTCTTTTCATCTTGTGTTTGATTTTGATTTAATTTTTTTTTATTAAAATAAGATATGAAAATGTCTAAAAGAAGTTCCAAATCTCTTTGAAAATATACATTTTATACTTAGAAAATCATAATGCCTATCACTTTTCCATTATTCAAAATATGAAATAATTTAATTTAAATATTAATAAACATGATTAATTAAAAAAATAACTTCTTAAATCATAAAAACAAGCAAAATCAAAAAATTCAATGATATGCATCCAAATCAAAAAAGATTTTCACAAATTATAGATTATCTTGAAAAAGATGATAAAATAATAAACTTAAGGAAAAATAAATATAACTATAAAACAATCCATCCCTCCCCCAAACTGAAATTGTACATTATCCTCAATGTTCATAAAATCAAAAATAAAAAAAAGGGGACATAAAGGAACAAAAAGCACCCAGATAATAGTAATAAGTTTGCTTAACGCATCAAAGTGAACATTGAAATTGGATCATTGCTTGTATCAACTAGAAATATTAAAGTACCAAAACACAATAATGATAAAAACTACTCCATACATAAAAGTACATCATGAAGTGAATATACATTAAAAGAACCCAAAAGAAAGAAGTAAACAGCTAAAATACAATGGAAAGAAAACACTAAAAATAAATAAATAAAGCACATATACATGAACAAAAAATTGGAAATAGAAAAAACTAAGAATTGATACTCAACCATTTGCTTGTTGGCGTTCCTTTATTCTCTCTGATCACTGAAGTATACCATCCATCTTATTCATCTGAGAAATAATAGTAGCTAGGCTAGTCTCCATATGACTCTCCATTCTGCAAATAACAAACATCAAATCACTAAAGAGGGGCTGAGAAGGCGGGACATGGGTAGGAATACGATTATTTGAGAGTAGTGGCCTATACATATTAAGAGTGGCTTTAAAGGAAACCTCCCTTAGGATTAGGATCATCAACATGCATACTCTCCTATAAGGGACTAAATATAATATTCCTCCCCTCCCCTCAAACTCAATAATAAGACCATAACGTCAGAGTGTAGAAAGAAATGGTGTTGGTGGGCTGAATTGCCACTTCTTAAGTGAAAAAGACACTTGCTACCTCAAATACCCTTATAATAAGCACAGAAAATAGAAGTTCTTAATCTAATGATTGACTCTAACTACATTACGCATGCTCTGAAGTATAAATCCTCTTAAAAGAAGACTCTCTATGGCTCCTAAACCATGAAGCAACTTACATAAAATGTAGATGTCATTAAACCTAATTTAATTCAGGTCACTAGCCCTTGGAATCACATTAGTACTAATAAGGCTACAACTATCTAATCTCAATTTAACTGACAAGTAGTGTAAGCTCTCTGTCCTGGAGGGCTAATCAAATCAAGAAATTTTCTAGTTGGTTTAACCTAAATTATCTCAATTAATTATCAAATTAAACATTTAAAGCGCACCTTCTTAAATCAATTTCAAAACTAACAAATACAACAAATATACCAGTCTAAAAATAATAAAGTGGAGTATTTTTATGATTCTAGAATGTGGAACACATAGAGAAAGTTAATGACTCTGAGGTCACTTAGATTACAATTATCTAGAGATCTCAAAATTGCCAAATAAAAAGGGTTAAATCAACTAAATTAACTTAGAAACTTCAAATTTATTAGATGAATTCCAAATTGCTTAAGAATTGTCAAATAGATTGATTAGCAAAGGACTAGCCATTAAATGACTTAATTATGGATTTGTTGGGGATGTCTAATCTAGTTCCTAGCTAATTTAAGACAATATTATGGTTAAATTAATGCCTTACCTCTAATAATCCTAAATTGAAGTTTGGCTAAGTTAAGATTTCTAATCTTAAAATCCATCTTTTAAGATTAGTATCCTTATGATTAAAAAACGTTTGATTATTCATTTATTAAAAACATGTTATTTTTTGGTCTTTCCAATGATTAAAATTGATAACAATTGGACACTTAATCATCTTTTATCTTTCCTTAAGTAGACAATTCAAGATAAGCATTAAGAACTAAAAAAAATAAAGATCATCATCCAACATGTTATAGAACTCAATCAATCCATTTAATAACTTGTCCTTAATTCTAAATCAAACTAAAACATCATATATAACCAAGAAAACTCAGATTCAACCATAACAACATGTTCTTGCATATATATATGAATAAAGATAATGAAATAAATTATTAAATGAAGGGTTTAAATTTCACCAAATGATGTTCCAAAGTGATACACGGTCTTTAATCACCTTAACAAACTCTAGGAAATTGTTAAAATAACATGAAATTATAAAGAACAAAGATGAAAAAGAAAAACAGAAGAAAACCTAAGCTAAATCTGATCTAGGTTACTCTAATCTTATGTGGATTTGGTCTCTAAAGCTTCATATATGTTCCAGCTACTGACTTAAATGTGGGTTGGTAGCAGTTAAATGGTGGGTGGGTCTAGACCCCTGTTTAGCTCTATTTTAGCTCCATTTTTTAATCCCTTCTTCAATCTTTCTCATCCATTTAATGTTAAATTGCAATATAAATAATTCCAAAAAATAGTCAAATATTCAAAGATCAAAATAGGGGTGAATTAGCATAAAAATATCATGAAAAATCATATAAATGAACCCCTATCAAGTAGCTTGTATTTGATGAACCTGCTTAAGATGTTAAGAGTAGGAGGTTGAGCTCTATCTATCATCATGGTATCTTTAAAAGACTAAAGAACATGAGTTTGGGATCATTAAAGTTAGAGACAGGGGATTGATTTGGGCCAATTAAGGATGAAATGGTGTTGATTTATCTTTATTTTATGTTGTTAATTTAATGTTGTTGACTAATTAATAGGCCAATTTGAGTTTTTTATTTAATGTCGTTGATTTTCTTTATTTGATGTAGGTGATTCAAGGATGAACCCTTCCAAGGAGGGCAAGAAATTATGAAGATCTGCTTGCATCAACATTCACAGATCCATTACAAGGCATTGGAGGTCTTACGATAATAGTAGGAGCAGTGCGTGAAGGACATTCAAGACATCTTGCATCAACATTCACAGATCCGTTACAAGGCATTGGAGGTCTTATAATAATACTATGAGTAGTGGATGAAGGACATTCAAGATAGCGAGGCTATTTTCAAAGATTTTTAAGGCATTATCAAGATTAGTTACTTATCTTCAAGGCTAAGATGAGGGAAAAACTCTATCATATGAAAAACAATGTTTGGAGCCTAATATACAAGGATGAACCCCTTGCTTATTTTCACAAAGTGCAAGTTGCATAGTTTACTTTTTAAAAGACAGAGCTTGGATGGAAATTTATTTTTATTTTTTTACTTTTTGTCATTAATTATTATTAGTTTTCAATTTAATTTTGGAAGGTTTTCAAAATTAAGGTTTATTTGTGTCCATTAATACTTAGATCCTTCATAGCCAAGTCTTTTCTATTTAATTATGATGTGCAACAAGCCAATCAAGGGACAAATCTCATCTGGCTTTTTAACCAATTATAAATGGAGTTTAAGAAAAAAAACACACAAATTAAGGGTCAATTTTTTTGTTTAATGGTTAAGGGCCATAGATTAAGTTGTGCTTGAACCAAGAGATTGGTTTGGCTGTATATGCACAAGGAGAGATTTCTAGCTCAAAGGCATTCCAAGTTGGATTTTCGAGGCGATGGTCCATTCTAAGTTATTGCGAAAATTAATGATAATTCCTATAAATTAGATCACCTAAGTGAGTACAATGTTAGTCCTATGTTCAATGTTTACATCTTTTCTCCCTTTGACATAGGGAAAGATTCAAGGATGAATCATGGGAATGATGAGAACCAATGGGCCAATGTTCATATAGTTACCAAAGACTCTTTTCACATTCTAGACAATCCAATTACAAGTTCAAAGTTTAAGAAGATGAAGGAAGCACTCAATGGGCTTATTAAAGATATTTGGGACAAAAGAGAAGCCTTGAAGATAGAAAATACAACCTAAGTACTATTAACATGGTCCAAGTACTTAGTGGATATGTGTTAGAGTCAGTTGGGTCATAATTAATTAGCTCACTAAGGCTAGTTTGTATGAATTTGGTTATCTTTTGCATATGAACAGACTTGTTTGCACTATTTTTATTAGGTCCATGCTTGGGGAATATAAATATGAGTGTAATGTGTACCTAGAAATAACTTTTGACATCTTTTTATGAAAATTGAGAGAAAACTTCTCTTAGATTCTTCATTGAACTTCTGAGCTTATATTAAGGTTGATTCAATCTCGTGGCACTAAAAACTTGATTTATAACTCCCTTTCTCATCTATTCTAGAGTGTGGCATCCATATCCTTCTTTACTCCTTTTTTTTTTATGTTCATTATAACTTAACTTAGCTTTCTTAGGGTGGAATCTATTCTTTCTTGTTATGAGTGTCAAGTTTTAGTCCTTCTAGGTTCACATCAGGAAAGCTTTTGTGGTAGCTAGGAGTTTAAAGACCCAAATTTAAAATCTCAAAAAGTAATAGTTAAATACTCTATTGAATTTTGTCCCTGCCACCCTTAACCGTGACTGTATTCAAGTTAATGCCTCCTTAGAACTAGTAGAGCAATTTTTTTTCCAAGTTGAAGAAATGCATGTAAGTTTCCTTTTGGAGAAGTAGTTAGCCTTCCCAGTTGTGTAGCAGGCTATTTCATCTCTTTTGCAAGGATTTGGTTTGCAAGAAACCCTTATCACAAGTGACGATCAATTTTTCATCAAGTTCTTCTCTGAAGGTGGCTTGGAAGAAGTCCCTAAATAGAGGGCCTAGCATGTCCGTGGCCAACTAATTTTTTTTATAGCATTGGTATAAAGATTTAAACCCTAGCTAATGGTAAAGGCTCCAATATAGGTTTGATTCTATAATGTCCCACTAGAATATTAGATTATCGAAGACCTTAGTAGGCTAGCAAGTGCAGTGGGAAAACCTTTATGCCTAGACTGCATGATTGCCAAAATGTCTTGCCTAAGTTTTGACGAAGTATGCGTAGAAGTAGACCTCTACTAGTCACTTCTAAGCTCTTGTGAGCTAGTAGTTTATGATGTAGATAAAAAAACAAAGTTGACAAGACATTTGCATTTCCTATGATTGGAGGCCAAATCAAGCCCCAACCAACGTTGCGAGACCTCTGGTCCCACAAGAAGAACCATTTGTTCCTATGAGGAGCTGATGATGGAAATCCCTTCCCTTGCTCTAGAGGCCTCTAACTAGGCTCCCAAAGGAATTGTTCTAGACTAAATAGGACCCTCCAAAACTGTACCTGGTAGTCCTCAATAGAGTAAATTAGACCAAACTTTGGAGACCCCTCCCCCTTACTTTATCCAAGCAAACCCTTGTGAGCAAATTGTGAAGGAAGCAATGGTTCCTCAAAATAAAGCAACTAAAGTACCCTTAAAGGCAATAGAGTGTGAACCTACCTTACATCCCCTAGAAGAAACCTCTAAAAATAATGGTAAATCCTTTTCTCAATCTAAAATGGATGAGTCTGAAATCCAAGCTAAGTTTGGATCTTTTTTTACTATGAAAATAGGGGGAAAAAGGGCTAAGAAGATATGGAATATTAGGAGCCTGAAATTCACCCAAAAGTGGAAGGTTTGAGATAGTTCCATTGCGCTAGCTCCCTTGTTTTTTTTTATGTCTCCTTGAAACCAAAATTAGAACTACTGATAAAATTAATGTCATTACTAACAAGCACTTTATAAATTCTTTTTTTATCCACAACCTTGACCACTCCTCTTATGCTAGGATTTTGTGTATCTAGGACCCTTCCATTCTATCTTGCCAGCTCCTTCACTTTTTTACCTAGCTCATCCACATCCACATTTCCATCCTTATTTCCAATATGAGTTTCTACCTTTCTTGTGTCTATGGCTTCATTGATCTTAATCTTTGCTCCTCCCTTTTGTTTGATCTTCCATCTCAAAACTACTAATTCCCTATCGGCACTAACTAGAGACTTCAACACTATTTTCTATCCCTCTGAAACCTCCAATCCTTTTTTATTCTATAAAAGAGGTATCCTTAATTTCAAAATTTTCTTGTTGATTCCAATGTTGGTGACCTTCATTCCTTTAGTTTGTTCCTCACTTGGAGCAATGGTCAAGATGGAGCCTCTTACATTTCCAAGAAACTAGATCTTATCTTAGTTAACCCCCATTGGTTATTCTCCTTTCCCTCACCTTTGGCCACATTGGAGTCCAAATATCTCAAAACATATTCCCTTAACTATTTCCTCCATCCTTGATTACCAAAAAAAAAAAAAAAATCTCCCTTTCAATTCTTCAACTTCTTAGCCCTGCTACCAAACTTCCTTTCCATTGTCCAACCTGTCAGGCAAATGCCTGCCTATGCTACTCATATGTTTATTGTGGTTCAAAAGCTTAAAGCTGCAAAACTTACTCTTAAAAGGATGAATAAAATGAAGTTGAGGATCTTAACCTTTGATTTATAGTTTCCTTGGCCCAATTAACTATTATTCAAAATGCCCTTAACCCCAACCCTTCTTCCTCTTCTTTGACAGTTACTAAGAAGCAAGCTGTTCAAGATCTATACTCTTCACCTTCGAGAATCCTTTTATAAGCAAAAAGTTCATATTAGTGGGCTAAACAAAGGTGACCAGAATACCAAATTATTTCATAACACCTTGCTAGCCAGGAGAAACATCAATACCATTTCTTCCATCTAAGGTACTGACAACTCCTTCCTCTCCAACCTATTAAACACCCTACACTCCATTTTTCAAATTTCTTTTAAGACTCTTTAGGAAAGGCTAGATCTCGCCTTGAACCTTATTATAAAATGTCCTGTTCCCCTCACCTTTTAGAAATTCTGACCTCTCTTTTGACCTCTAATGTTAAAAAAACTATCTTCAGCTTTCACCCTTCTAAAGCTTTTGGTCTTGATGGGCTTAATGCCCACTTTTTTAAAAAATACAGCAACATTGTTGGGAATGATTTAACATGAGTTGTCTTTGATTTCTTCAAGCATAAAAAACTCCTAATAGAAATACTCTCTACCTCACTCTTTCCTAAAATGCCTTAACCTTCCCATGCCTATGGTTTTTGGTCGCTCTTATATTAATATGATCTATAAAGGTCACTGGTTGATAGACTCACTTGTGTATGTTACCATCCCTCATCAGCCAAAATCAAATAGCTTTTTATCAAGGGTAGGAGATTAGGTGTTAATATAATGTTGGCTTAGAAAATTTTGAAAAACTACCACTCTGATAATGGCCACAACAGACGTTCTTTTAGGATTGACCCTTAGAAAGCTTATGATTTTACACACTAAGACTTCATCCATCAAATACTTCATGCCATGGCTTTTCCTTAACCCTTTATCCATTAGGTCCTTCAATGCATTTCCACCCCTACTTTAGCTATTCTTGTGATTGGAGAGCTTACTCCTTTCTTTAAAACCAAATGTGGCCTTTTCCAAAGGGAAACACTGTCCCGCTATCTCCTCTTCTCATGTATGGAAGCCTTAACCCAAATTATGCACTTCCACATTCATATTAACTCAAATTTCTCCTTTCATAGGAAATGAGACCCCAGCCACTAGTGTTTTCACTAATGATCTCCTTTTTTGTAGAGTTTTCCCCCTGTCCATACCCTGATCCAAGCACTGCCCCTCTTTTGTTCTCTTTCAGGCCTCCCTATCAACCATCTTAAAAGCCAATCCTTTATAGGCCCCACTAATCATAACTTCCTAGCCATTGTTACCAGAATTGGTATCCCTTGTGGTTCCCTTCCTGTGAAGTATTTGGTCCTTCCCCTCTTCTCCACCAAACTCTCCAAATTTGATTGCAATTGCCCCTCCTTAAAATTGAAAACAAAATGTTTTATTAGACTACTAAAAATCTCTCCTTTACAGGCAGCCTTTAGCTTGTTAACTATAGGCTTAAATCCTTCATGTGCTCTGGTTTTTCATTTATTTTATTACTTACTGGTGTTGTTAAGTCTATGGAGTAGAAATTTGAAACTTTCTCTAGTAGGTTCTTTTTATTAGTTTCGTGATTCAAAAGTTAAATGGTAAGAGATGAGCAAGCATAAAAAGGAGGGGTCTTTGAATTAAACTACTTAAGTTTTAGAACAAAGTTCTTCTAGCCAGAAGAATTTGGATTCTCTTCACTAATGTAGAAGAAATTTGGATTTAATAGGTCCATAGTAATATTAAAGGGAAAAAGTTTCTAGTCCCAAAATACAAAAGCCTCTGACTCTTGGAGTTGGAAGAAAATCCTTAAACTAAGAGATACATTCAACCAACATTTCAAGTTTAAAATTAGGGATGGAAATCTCACTTCCCTTTAGTTTGACCCCTGGTAGCTATCCAGTGTCCTTACCAGAACTTCTCTACTTTAAATTAAAATTATATTAATAAAAAGGAGAGGGCATGTACAGAGAAACTGATCAACAATCGGTAAAAAAAAGAAGATAAAACGGTAAGAAACACCCTGAAGCTAAGAACATCCATGTAAACAAAAGTACTAGGGAGAGAGTTGATGAGGCTTGAAAAAAGGGGGCTAGAACATACTAAAAAAGGGGAAACTAAAAAGAAGAAAGCTTGGGTAGCCAAACTTGAGCAGTAGCACATAACGTTTAAATAACCATGTTCGGCTTAGAGTTTGAAAACTTTCTCTTTTTCAATTTAATAGGGTTTCTAAGATGGTCAAAACCAATCCTAGGCTCAAAGAGATCAAGCACCTCTATTATCATTTCCTGTAATCTCTAAAGTTTCCAGGATTATCCTAAATAATCATTGGAAATGGCATCAAGTAAACTCATCTAGCCTTATAGATTTAAAGAACATGATCATCCCTTATTAACCTAACTCTTGGATAGTCTATATCACTTGGGAAGGTAGATCCTCTACCTTTACAAATCGATCAACCTACAACTACCTTGTCCCCATACTGGTAATATACCCTGGGCCACGCTGCTCTGGTATAAAATCCATCATCCTCAGAATAGATTCACCCTCTGGCTTGTTCTTCATGGGAAAAACCATTAGAGACTGTCTCTACTTTAACCCAATGCCTTAAATTTTTTATTCTGTGTATGTTGGATGATGATAGCCATGACCACCTTTTCTTCAACTGTAGTTACACTCATGCAACTTTGCAGCCTATAGTGGTCCCTTAAAACCCTCCACCAGACTTGTATCTGGGTCCAACCTCGCTTTAAACCTATGTCTAATGAACCTGGTTTGCTAACCATTCTTTTTCCTCCTATGCATATGTCGTTCGGAGGGAGAGAAACATTTGAACTTTTAGCGCACAAATAGACTCTATACTACCATCTATTTAGTGAGATAGATTTTTCTATCCTATGTAGAGATCCTCTTCTTTTAGAGTACCACTACCTAAAAAAATTGGTACCTATAACTTGGTAATAATGTTTTGTTTTACAAGAACTTTCCTAGCTCTAGCTTTTCCAAGTGCACAGACTAACATCTCTGATGAGAATCTAAAGGGTGTTAAGAGGGTAACACTGAATTTTTATTTATTGAGAACTAATAGAGGTCGAATCATAAGGGAAAGATTTAGGAGGAGTAAAGAAGTTCTAAATGAGCTAATGGAAGGCATATGTGCTTTGTGTAATCTCTTATAAAGAATTAAGCCTAGATTGGTTAACTTAATCCAACAAATGGAGTAGTAAAATATTTTGCCTTAAATTCAGAAGATTATGGGCAAATATCAAGTTGAGCAAAACACAAATAATAGAAGACACTTTTATCTTTTTAGTGAATCAAGAATCAGTGTAGCACAAGTTATGGCTCTTCAAAGTTGACTGTCTACAGGATGTGGGATAACATGGCAGCACTGATTGTTTGACTTGTTTTCCTATTGTAGGAGGGATTTCTTGCCAATTTCGAATTTTATCTTATTCCCTTCATTATTTTGCATATCTTTAGATTTATTTTCTTATTTCATATCTACAAATTAGGAAATCAAGTTTATTATGGAATTCCTTTTATTTTAGGCTAGCTGAATATTTCCAAATCCAAATTATTATTGGATTTCAATTTGGTTTTAGGGTTTTAGGCTTTACTTTATGAGAAGGCACATATTTTACTTGTAATAAGTTGATTTTATCAAAGAGTATCCTCTTTCTTGGTTTTTCATTGTACTCTTTGAACTTATCAAGTTTCAACTTGTGGCATTCATAATTTAGATATTCTTAAGTATGGTGACTAAAACCCTTCTAAAAGCTTAAGTTATTTTTTGATTACATAAATAACAAGTCTAAGTTCCTTTTATAAATTTTATGTAAACCTATACTTGGCTCCGAGTGAACATTCCTCTCTCCTTCCTTGGTCGGTTACGTCCAGTCCTACCTATAACCTATCCTGCTTTCCTTCTGTCTCCTAGACTACAAGTACCTATCTCTAGGTCGCGTGGTAAGGCCCAAACCTGGTCAGCTTTGCATCTTCTAATTTTTTCATCTTGTCCTCCCTTATCCTCCTAACCCTAGGTGGAAATGTCACATAAGTAGCCCCCAAATTAGAGCCATATCTCCCCCTCATCTATCTCCGAGCCTCTTCTTTAGCATAGGGCTTATCCGTGAACCCTTGGCAGCAATTGATCAGTATGGCAACCCCCTTCCTATTTAGTGGAGCTCCCCAGGGAAATGGGATTGGTGATCCAATTAAGTCAATTTCCATTTTCATCAACCTCCATTCTATTTTGCTTTTGACTTTTGTGTAAAAGGTTGCTAGTATAGGACTTCATTTTCCCATTATTAGCTCCTTTTTTTTGTTTAATCTAATCTAATTACTTGCCCCTTTTTTATTTCCTTTTGTTCTCTTTGTTTCTTCATGCCTCATTGGCCTTGAATTGTAAGCACTACTTAAATTAATAAAATTCTTTTCTTTCTTAACAAAAATAAAAAAAGATTAAGAATTTTAATTCAAATAAAATTCCTATAGTCATAATTATGATATTATAATGAAATCAAGATATGATTAATAGTTAGATTATTACCTTAGCGAGGCTTATTGGCTTTCAAATTTTTTATTACTTTTTAGTGTTTTAAAGTCTTTTTTATACTTGTATTTACAGTTTTCATGTTTTTCCATGTGTCCAATATATAGGGTCGTTTCTAATCAATAAAGGGAGAATTAAAGATGCGAAATAAAAGCTCTAAGTTGCATATTCTTAAAGAGCATGAGTGCTTTCTATTTTGTTATTCATTGAACTTCTAACTTATCAAAGCATTCTTTCTTTGTGGTGTTCAAACCCTTTATGAATTAGGTTCTTAATTCTTTATAATCAACATGTCAAGTCTTCTATAAATCTGATTTAGATTTCATGGTGAGATTTAACCTTGTTCATGGGTTCTTTAGATTTTTATTACTTTGTAACTATTTAGAGAGGCAATCTAATGTATCACAAAATTCATCATATAATCAATAAAATTTTAGTGTTTTCTCTTTTGTGAGAGCTTTTTCTAGGTTTTTTAATCAAGAACTAAATTTTAGCTCTTCAAGATAATTTGTAGTGATCAATTTATAACTTTGGTCCCAATGGAAAAGTTAGGTTAGGGTCTGCTTCTTTGCTTAATTCAAGATAGATTTTGGGTTTTCTTTTTCCTTATTGATTTTGGTACTTTGGTGTTCTTTACAAGGCTCATATTGGGATTCCATGGATCTATCTAAACAAAGGTTTGCTACCCATCACTAATTTTTATCGAGAATTTTTGGATGAACCTTGGTAAAGAACTTTGAAAGCTCAAAAACTTATTTGTTTACCTTGATTATCCAAAAGCTGGTCCTTCTAATAATCACATTATATACCCATTAGACCTATAGTGACTTCTAGTCATTGAATAGGGTCCGTATTATTTTTGTTATTGGGACTATATTCCAAGGTTTGATTTGTTTTATCTCTATTCCCCCCCCCCCCTTTTCTTAGCAAGTCCAATAGGGGTTCCTCTATTCTTAGATACCATAACTACTATGAAACAACATGTCAAGAATTTTTATTGAGGTTGATCTGGAGCAAAGACTTCTCAAATTATGAAATGCGATAATGTATATCCAAAAGGGTTAGATCTTTGAAGGAATTAAAAATCTCATATGATTGGAAGCCTTCTTCAAACCTAAAAAATAATAAGGAACATTAGACACCTATTGGGAGAGCATTTAAAATTGAAGGGTTTTGAGGAACTGACTACCTTGATAGGTTATGATCAAGTTTCTTTAATAATTAACCAACATTTAATGGACCAACATTCTATCTACAGACCTTGTATTGAAGGAGAAAAACAACTTCCCAACTCCTCCTCAACAACTTGCTCCTAAAACTTAAGAGTTCTAATCTTAGCCCAAACCCAATTAGTGAAGATGGGAACCTCCTACATACTTATGCTAATCTACTTAGTTTCAAGAATCTAATGGAGAAATATGTGAAATTAGAACTAATCAAAGTGAGGAAAATCTTAAACTAGATTTGATAAAAATGAATAAAAGGAGGAGAAAGAGGAAAAGTAGGCCTAATGCCTCTTATATCCCCCTAAATGTCAGTAGTCATTTGGAATATGAAAGATATAAATGACCCTCAAAACAAAAGGGAGTCAAAATTACCCTATGGAGTATATTTAAGCAAAATATCGTTGTTATAGTTTCTAAGTATCTCATCTATAATTGGACTTCTCTTAATTAAACTAAGATCCACTAATTATGTTATAATAATAGCTTGGAACCTTTAGATCCTAGATTGTCAAGTAGAAGCTTACTCAGATTAGTTTATGCATTTGAAGGTGGTCTTATTGAACCCTGTGAGGACTAAGTTTCCCCTCTCCATTATGTATGGGTCTAATAACCTAATCTAAAAACTTATCCTATTTCCTCTTCCCTCACTTGGTTAGTTGCTAGTAATTTTAATTGAATCCTATCTCCTCATGAGTCTAGCTCTCCTTTATAAATGGTGTTGTTAATTTAAAAAACTTTTGTTTTGGCTAGAATTTAGAGGACCTGAATTTTATAGGGCCCCTCCATACTTAGTCAAACAAGCAACAATGGCCTAGCTTCATCTGAAAATATTAGATAGAGACTTGTTGAGTCCTCTGTGGCTTTCAAACTTTCCTAACTCTATCACTCTTCCTAACTTTTTTATTATTTACCTATTTTAATTGTCTTTTTTTTCACCCCTTAAAATAAGAAACTAACCGTTCAAAAATTTCTATTTCCTATGGTTTGTTTTGCATAAGCCCTCCTAGTTTTTGCTCTCCTATACTTGTTACAATGACTAGGTTAAAAGTTGTCAAAGGTGTTGTAGAAGTTCTTAATAATCAAATTATTGGGGATTTGAAAGTTCTTCCTTTCAAAGCCCTTAACAAGCTCCCCTTTCTCTAAAAGCATTTATTGTTAGACCCTTCTAATAGCTCCTTTAAGATTTGGGGAGAAAGTGGCTAGTTAGGGTTATCTCTAAGCCTTCTCTTTTCAACAATAATTTATTTAATAAAAAATCCCCCTATCCTAAGCCTAGTACCTCCTTAAGCCCCAAAAGAAAACTTATTTAGAAACTTAGTTGACTTCACTAGTCCTTATTACCAATTAGGCCAGTAGTGAGATCAACTTTGATCTCTAACCTCTCTAGTGCATGGTCAACCCTACCAAAGGCAAAACAACAAAAAGGGTCAAACCTAGTTGAAAGTTTTTATAAATAGCAAAGAAAAGAAATAATAATATAAGAAAAAGGTATTTACAAAAAGCATGAGAGACCCCAATTTTAGAGGTCATCACCTACTTAAGAAACAAAAGAAAAGGGTCACAAAAATATGGCATATAAACAATAGAGGATCACCTCTATATGGCCTTAGAATTAAGGGGTGAGCAACAACTAGACAAAGGAACAGTTTGAACAACGTAGAAAACACCTTTGAAACCATGATAGGATAGCCAATGTTGTCACTATCATCTAAAGCATTCACATACCTATGTCTTTACTCCAATTTATTTAGAATTGTAGACTTTTTCCTTATCTCAATAGGATACCCAAACCTGTCAAAGGCTGTTGTAGGTTCTAAAAAAAGTAGATTTCTATCAATATTTGGCTACACCTGGGAGTTTTTTTATCTTCTTAATGGCTCTTTCTCTTAGAGTTTTATAGATAGGGAACTTATGGTATTTCCTTAGGTTGTTAGAGGCTACCATTTTGCATCTCATCCCTTTCTCTACTATCCCTTGACCTTAAAACTTGGTTACGCTATCAGGGGAAGACTAGGAGATTGACATCCTTCAACTTCCCTAGTTTTGGGGAGCTACATGTTATTGGAATTCTTTGGAGGAGGATTACCATGTGTTTCGTCATGAGGTACTTTTTAGAGATGGATTTCAAGATCTTGATATGAAGAATTTATAGTGTCTTCATCTTCTGATTCTCCTAAGTCTTGGATTTGAATGGGCTCACTTCTGGTGGCTTTTATAGGTCTATTGGGGAGTAAATTCTAAAGAAGGGCTTCCAGTTGGTCAGTACGAGAAAATCCTTTAGCAATTCTTGAGAGGAGGCCAATTCTTTAGTGACACTTAGGATAGAAGCTGAAACTACAAAACAGAAACTCATCAGTAAATTAAAGGTTCCAATTAAGATTTGATTGAGGGGTTTTCAAAGCTAGTGACTTTAGGATTTATGGATGAAAAGATATCCCACACTAATAGAATCATGGATGTACAAAGGTTGAGTTAGTGTTTTGAGTACCATAATTTTTCTAATGAGTTAAATTGGTAGCCTATGAGTTTAGCAATTACATAGTTACTTAGTGGGATCAACAAATTGTGTATGGGGTTACTTGGTGATATCAACAAATTGTGTCTAGGAAGGGAAACTGAGAACCACCAATTCAATATTTGGAGGAGATGAAAAATATAATGCGTAGGGGGTTTGTGCCTACTTATATTATAGAGAGCTTTACCAAAGACTACAGAATCTAACCTAAGGAACTAAAACTGTAGAGGAATGCTACAAGGAAATGGAGGTGGCAATGACACGGGCAAACATAAAAGAAGACTAAGAAGCTACAATGGATTAGTTTATATGTGGTCCCAAAACTGAAATTACTAATGTAGTGGAGCTATATCATTAACTGAAGTTAGAAGATGGTGTACACATGGCTATGAAAGTTGAAAGACAAATTAAAAAGAAGAATACTAATCACGCAAGTGTTTCTAGTAAGGAACTATAGCTTGGAGCAAGTAGTGGAGTACAAAGTAAGATAAAGCTCCAAACAATAAACTTGAAATAGTTAAGCCTAAAACAGCACAAGGGTAAAAATGCAAGGCTGAATCTTCTTCAATTTAAGGAGTATAGATATTAAGTTTTTTTTACTATATAAGAAGAGACCACAAATTGCATTTCTATGCCCAAACAAGTAGGTAATGACAATTTGGAAATGGAGAGTATGTGTTTGAAAGTAAAGAAGAGGGATATGCTGACTTGCTTGAATTGGTACTCTTTTGTTCGAATTAGGCTATTTTGAGCATTTTTGGACCAACTGCTTGGACTTTGTATTTTAATTATTTAAAACTTCTATTTATGCTATCTAGGGCCTAAATAACTGGATTCTAGCCTTAAAGTTGAGCATAATTAGCTTTTTCTAAGCTTACATGTTAGAAAGTTGTTCTTTAGACTAAGATGGGCCAAAACCCAATTCGCACACTTAGGAAATTAGGCTAGGTCATTAGGGTTAGTATAAAAACACCTTAGTTTGTGTTATTTAGGCACATTTAATTGATTTTAGAATTCATCAAATACGTGGAGAGTTTTTTTGCATTACTTTAAATGAAATCCTTTCGTGTTGTTCTTTAAAGACTTAGTTTTCATTCAAGCAAGTGCTTGTGAAGATCAAACCCATTCCTTATCACCCCCAATCCTTCCTAAATTCTATGGGTATGGCGAAAATATCTTCTTAGTTGTTAATTTAATTCTTGCACAATATTAAAAGATCCTTGGATCCTAGATTCATGATTTTTCTTTTATCCAATATGAGGTGAAGAGCTTATCATTATCAAACCAAAGATTGTACAAAGAACATGAAGATCCTACTATGGAGGTTTCCAAAGGTGAAGTCAATAGTTTTTCTCTTGAGCAAGATAATGGGATCACCGTACTAATCAATTATTGCCAAGGGTCCCACTATTTTGTAGAAATCATTGGTGGAAATTAAGCATCAGAAATGATTTTGGACAAAGTCGAAGTATTAGGATGTGTTACAAGGAGAAATACATAAACAAGCTCAACAAAATGATATTAGGGAGAAAGATCCATTGGAGAATCTTTGAGGTTTAATGACCTGATCGGATGCTAAAGAGGCTCTCGACAATCTGATGGTAGATCTATATGCAAGAGAAGAAGCTAAAACTCTTGGAGACACATTATTAAGTTTATAATGATGATTTAAGACTTAGAAAAATGTGTTAGACTTGTGGAAAAAGGCTAGATCTATTGCATAACTTAAAACAACTAATTTGTTATAATTAGCATGTTTTGAGCATCTTTAGGCCAACGACTTGGGCTTTGTATTTTTGTTATTTTAACTTCTAGTTATGCTATTTAGGACTTAAATATATGGATTATGGCCTTAAATAGGCCTACTTACATTTTTTGTTTGTTGTGGGCCTAATCAACTTGTTTAAGCTTATTTGTTAGGAATTTTATTCTTTTGGACTAGGATGGGCTTCCTACCCTTAATGAATTTAGCAAGGTAATTAGGGTTAGTATAAAAATACTTTATTTCATGTTATGTAGATAAAATAGATTGATTTTTAGATTTAAAAAATGCATAGAGAGTTTTTACATTACTTTAGAGAAAATTCTTTCGTGGTACTCTTTAAAGACTTGATTTTAGGCAAGTGCTTGTGAAGATCAAACCCATTCTTTATCACCCATAATTCTTCCTAAATTATATGGGTTTAGCAAAAACATATTATGAGTTGTTATTTCAATTCTTGTATACTATTCAAAGATCCTTAAGTATTGAATTCATGATTTGGGCTTCATCCAATTTGAGGTGAAGAGCTTATTCGTTCTTAGTATAAGGGCCATCTTCTATTTCTAAGGTTTGAATTAACTTGTGTCCTTTTATTTTTGTTCAATTTCCTATCACTTTAAATTTCTTGAGTCTTCTTGAGTCATTATAAGAATTTTGAATTTTTTTCTTCAATCTTTAAGTTTTCTTTTTCTTGTTTTGGTTATTCCATCCTTTTCTTTTTTTTATATCCGTTTCTTTTAATTCTTTTGTTGGATATATCTAATCTTGATTTTGGTTGATTCTTACATGAATTCAAAGAATTGAGTTTGGCTTGATCTTTTGAATTCTTATTCAATCTTTTGAATCTAACTAAGTCCTGCACTTCTCACTTTAAATCTTGTTTCTTGATTATCGTTTTATTTAAGTTTCTTATCATTCAAAAGTGAAAAAAAGAGTGATAAGAAAGTCCAAAAAAGATAAGAAAAAGAAGACAAGAGAGATTGAAAAGAAACAGATCTTATTTGAGTTCTTGATAGTTATCCATGTGTTTCCCAAATTCCTAATCCATGAGGATTTGACAAGTTAATTAGGTAGAGAAGAAGAAATCCATAAAAGAACTCCTAAACCTGCTCAAACTCATTCAAATCTGTATTATCCTATCTTCCATACATATGTTGCATCCTTTTATGATCTAAACATGTCAATTACATCCTTTTTTTAATCTAAACACTTCCTTTGCATCCTTTTATGAGCTAAACACATCAATCACGACCTTTTTTATTCTAAACATGTCAACCACATTCTTTCTTGGATATAACGGATCAACTACATTCTATTTGTTACGGTAAAAGATGTGGGGGTTCTTATAGTCTAAAGAAAATCCAATAATTGACTTTTTTTCTCTCTTTATTAAGTTTTATTATTTTTCCTTCCATCAATTTGCCTCTTAGGAGTGGTAATTGAAAGGGTATTGGAACTTGTTCTTCTTGTACAGTTTAGTTTACAAGGAACTCCCAGAGTAAGGATATTAGGAAGTGAGTTTTGAGTGATTTAGAGAGAAAACACATGAGGGAAAAACTACTTTCCTGCTAATGTTTTCTTGTAGGTTTTAAATCATGTCCTATGCTAGAAACTCATCTTCTTCTAGTAAGTGTAAAGAGGTGTTTATAGGTGTTAACACTTTGGTAGTAAAGTCACAATAACAACAAAAATTGAGAGGATGTTTACAGAGATGGAGAACATTAGGTGGAAGTTAGTAGAAATTTCTTTGAAATTTGATTCTCAATCCAACCCAATATAGAGGACACCTAAACCTAGAAACTCCCATTATGATTTTGAAGATAATGATGATTTTCTTAGCATCTTTGAAGAAGTTGGAAATTATAAAGGGAATAGTGGTGGTCAAGGTAGAAGGAAAATGGGTAGAAATGTTGGAGGAAACGTTGGATATAGGAATGAGGGCAGAATAGAGGATACAGTGGACAACAACATATATGGATCTTGATGCATATCTAGAGTGGAAATGAATGGTTG
This sequence comes from Pinacopodium congolense, assembly GCA_028565735.1. Taxonomy (NCBI): domain Eukaryota; kingdom Viridiplantae; phylum Streptophyta; class Magnoliopsida; order Malpighiales; family Erythroxylaceae; genus Pinacopodium; species Pinacopodium congolense. The sequence continues at coordinate 27,142 of JAOXYD010203129.1, forward strand.
AGTTAGAGTTTGAGTGCTAAAGTTTTTCCTGATGAGAAGAAAGTCAAATTAGTAGCCTTTAAGTTTAGTGATTACGCAGTTACTTTGTAGGATCATTAGATTGTGTCTAATAGGAGAAATTGAAAACCACCAATTAACACTTAGGAGGGGATGAAAAATGTAACCTGTGGAAGCTTTGTACCTAGCTCATATTATAGAAAGCTTTACCAAAGACCACATAATCTAACCTAAGGAACTAAAAGAGTGGAGAAATATTACAAGGAGATGAAGGAGGCAATGGCACAAGCAAACACAGAAGAATACTGAGAAGCTACATTAGCTCAGTTAGTATCTATTCTCAAAGTCAAAATTGCTATTATAGTGGAGTCACATCATTATGTGGAGCTAGAAGATCTTGTACACATGCTCTAAAAGTTGAAAGACAACTTAAAAAGAAGAATACTAACCATGTAAGTGTTTCTTTTGTAGCAAAATACATCTTATAGAAAATTGTGGAGTAAAAAGGAAGATAAAGATCCAAACAACAATTTTGAAACTTCCAAGACTAAAATATTATAAAAGGAGCTTCAAATTTAATAAGTAGAGATATTAAGTGTTTTTGTTATATAGGAAGAGATCACATTGGATCTTAATGCATGAATAAGTAGGTAATGACAATTCAAAATGAGGAGTGTGTGTCTAAAAGTGATGAAGAGGGATATGTTGACATGGCTAAATTAGAAGATATTGACCAAACTGAAGAAGAGGTCAAGATAAAGCAACCAATGAAGGGCAAACCATTGGTAACTAGAAGGGACTTAAGCATTCTAATCAGAGAAGAGGATGACGATGTAAACCAACAAGGAGAGAATTTGTTCCATATAATATTTGTTATAAAATATTGGATTTGCAATGTTATAATTGATGGAGGGAGCTATTTAAATGTTGCAAGGGTTGAATTGGTTCAAAAATTGGTTTTAAAAACTATCAAATATCATACACCTTCTACTCTAAAATGGCTTAATGAATCAGGCAAGGTGAAGATGTCTAGTATTTTGGTTATGGGATATGGTGCCTATGCAAGTTAGACGTATATTTTTAGCTCATCCATGGTAGTTTAATCATTGAGTAATCTATGATGGGTATAAGAATCAGTATTCATTCACTAAGGTTGGTGTAAAATACACTTTTGCTCCTCTTTCATCAAAGCAAATTTACGAAGACCATTACTCACAAGAGAGAACTAGCAAGGTTGAGTGAAAAGAGGGGTAAGAAATGAGTGCAAACACTAGGGGAATCAAACACCTTGGGAAACACTTCTTTGAGGGATAAAAATGAGGGGAAAGGGTTGACCATTGTTGTGAGGGGGTGTTTAAGAGATGAATTCTTAGTCAATCGCCAGATGCTACTTTTTTATATAAAGAAATTTATTTATCACACGAGTGCCTTTCTAACCATGATTTGATGAGTTTGATTGTTTCTATTTTGTCGGCCTATGATGATCTATTACAAGAAGATATGCTAAGTGGTTTACCACCTAACCATGGAATAGAGTATCAAATTGATCTTATGATAGGTGGACAATTGCCGAACTGACAAACATGTAGAACAAATCTAGAGGAGACTAATGAAATTCAAAGGCAACTGAAGGAATTGCTAGTGAAAGACTATGTTCATGTAAGCCTCAGCCCGTGTTTAGTTCTAATCCTATTAGAGCCAAAGGAAGATGGCTTAGGGCATATGTGTGTGGACTGCCATGTCATCAACAAAATAATTGTTAAGTATCATTACCCTATCCCTAGGTTAGATGATATGCTTGATGTTGTGCAATGTATGTTTGTTTTCCAAAATTGATCTAAAATTTAGTTACCATCAAATTAGGATTAGAGAAGTAGATGCATGGAAAACAACATTTAAAACTAAATATGGTTGTATGAATGGTTAGTAATGTCTTTTGGTTTAACAAATGCAGCTAACACTTCTATGATGCTTATAAACCACGTACGTATTGAATGAATTTCTTGGTTTACTTTGATGATATTCTAGTTTGTATCAAGTTACTAGATAAACATGTGGAACATTTAAATAAAGTGCTGCATATGCTAAAACAAGAGAAATTATATGTCAATTTGACAAAAATGTCCTTTCTTTTTTGGAACCCAGTCTCCTTTCTGAATCCTCGTCACCTAGTTTCTCCCGCTGGGCTGCCAGCACCTATCCTTAGGTCGCTTGGTTAGCTTCATGTTTAATAGTCTTCTCATCCACTAGTTTTTTCCCGCCAGCCCTCCCTCCAACCCCTAACCCTTCTAGCAATGTCGCTTCTTGTACCCCCTAATCAAAGCTCCTCCTTTCCCTCCTCCACCGAGACCTTTCTTAATAGGTTCCTTAGACTACTGTTTAGCTCTTCTCTTTATTCGGCGGTTCGCTCTATCTCCTCAAACCCCAAACCCTTCAAATAGTTGGCTATCTCCTCTTAAAGTATCCAAAGTTCCCCCTGCCCCAATATCCCTTTAGTTGCTCCTCCTCCCTTGAAATCTTGGAAGTCTATAATTGTGTACGGCATCTATAGTCTTGATTCCTCTAGTCTGTGCTTTATTCCCCTAACTGTAAAGGGCGATAGAATTTGTGTCGTCCCTCCTTTCAAGGTTACTAAAAATAGTGTTGAGAGGCCGAAAAATTGTCTTGTTCGATTTTTCTTGGGAAAGAGACTAACTTTCCCTGTAGTTCAATAGGTTGTTTCTACTATATGGTAGAACTTTAGGCTTTTGGATACCCTAATCACTGGGGACGATCACTTCCTTTTCTGATTCTCTTCATCTTTAGGGTTGGAAGGTACCCTCGATTAAGGTCCTCGGTATACTCAAGGTAGACACCTTTTCTTCAAGAGGTGGCAGAGAGGTCTCAACTTACTAGGGGACTAGATAACCTTAGCCCTTATTTGGGTTCATTTTCACAAAGTGTCATTAGAATATTGGTCGAATGAAGGTTTCAATCAGTTAGCTAGTGGAGTAGGCACCCCTCTAAGTCTCAACTTATGATAGCAACAATGTCCCGGACCTTATTCACCTAAATTTGTGTAGAATTCGATATCTCAAAGCCTCTCCGAAATTCCCTTAATCTAGTGGTCTTTGATGGCCAGGGTGAGAAGCATTAGGAAGAGATCCCCATATCGTACGACTAGAAACCCTCTCCACTTCAAGCCCAAAATAGGGTAGTCTGGCACTCTATAGGGAAAAGGTTCAAAACCAACTTCTCTTAGGATCTTCTCTCAAATATTCTGGCCTTATCTCAGTCTACTCCCATAAGGGCTCCGTACATTCAACCTTTAAGTGAAAAGTCTCCGCAGGTTGCAAAACCTCCCTTTGAACCTTAAGGCCCTAGCCAAATTATAAGCATGCAAGACTCGGTGGTTCCTTATCTCAACCAGGTGACAGCCAGTGCTCAGAGCCCCCTACCTTGACATCTTTAGTAAAGTTTAGTAAAGTAAAATGTGCTTCGTCATGTTTTTTTAATGGTGCAAGCCTCAAGCTTCCAGTACTAATGACGGGCCTCCACCAACCCTCCTCCTAACTTTGAACCCAATAAGTAGGAGAAGTAGCCAACCCAGGACTCTGAGCCTATCTAAATTCTTGATGGGGACTCTAACCCTAGATTGGAGAAGCCAAAGGAGGACCTTATTGTGCCTACATGTAGAGAGGACCACTTAAACACTACTAGTAATTCTTTATCCCACTCCTTTCTATTTTCAAACATGGATGAGTCAGAATCTGAGGTATTTCTATTAGTGGAGGGATGAAGGAAAAAGTCGAAGAAAAAGGAAAAGGTGAAAACCCATCCTCCTCACCTCTTAGAGGTGTTAGAATGAAGCTTTTTCTTTGGAATGTCCAAGGTATCAACAAACCCCTAAAAGTTCTTAGCCTGAAAAATTGTCTTCACCCTCAAAAACATTACTTTGTATGTATTTAAGAGTCTCAAATAACCTCGATCCTCTGACTTAACTCTCTAGTACAAACTCTTTTCTAACCTTTCTGCTTTGCCCATAACCTTGATTTGGCTAACAATGCTAGGATTATTTTTGTCCAAAATCCTACTGAGATCCTTGCTAGCTTATCTTTACCTTCGACCAATTGCTCCATTTCAAAATCTCTGGCATCGGCTTCCTTGTGAATTTTGAGCTATCTTTTGTCTATGGCCATATTGAAGCCCATCTCAAACCTTCTCTTTAAAGAGACCTCAAGTCCCTCTCTCCCTCATTAGCTCAAGGGCCTTGGGTAATTTCTGGTGACTTTAGCTCAATTCGTTACCCTTTTGAGTCCTCTAACCCCTCTCTTTCTAATTAGAGAGGCATTCAAGACTTCAAGGATTGCTCCAATACTTGTCAGCTTATTGAACTAAAGTTCTTAGGCCTTTTCCAGACCTAGGACGCAAGACCATCATTCCCTCCTTACCAAGAAACTGGATCGGGTCATGGTTAGAGGCATTCAAGACTCCAAGGATTGCTCCAATGCTTGTCAACTTTTGGATCTAAAGTGCTCAAGCCTCTTCCACACCTAGAATAATAAGCAAGATCATCATTCCCTCCTTTCCAAGAAACTAGATCATATCATGGTCAACTTTGCTTGTTCCCAACCTCTTCTACCCACTTTGGTCCCCCCCTTATTTTCATATTATAGCCCTATAACCCTCTCATTCTTGCCTCGCACCGGTTCTCTTCCCCTTTTAGATTCTTTAATTTCCTTACCTACCTGCCTCCTTTCCTTCCCTCTGTTCTCTCGACCTGGCAGGGCTACCCTTTGTATCAAGTTGTTTAAAAACTCAAAGCTATCAAAGCATCTATGAAAACCCTTAGTAGAAACAAAGTCTTTGACATAAACCTTCTTATTGTTTCTGCTCACTAGCATCTGGTCTTTATCCAATCAGCCTCAATCTCTTCCCCCTCCTCCTCTTCCCTTAAGTCTTTCTAGGACACTATAGGAAAAGTCTAACCTTCTACTCCGAGCTTAAACACCTTTAGATGTTTTGTTAAATTAACTCCCTTCCTCTTTGATTCAGGGGCTTTGGACACCCTTTTTAGCTCCAAAAATTAAAATTCATCCCTCAAAATCCCCAAGACCATGGTCTTTGTTTCAGGCATGCTTGGGATATCCTTGGGGGAGATTTCACTTATGCTATGCAAGAATTCTTCCATCATGGTAAACTTCTGAAAGAGGTCATGCCATCTTTATCACCTTAGTCCCTAAAACCCCCCATCCCTCCTTAGCCTCTGACTTCCACCTTATATCTTGTTATAACATGATTTATATAAAGTCATTACAAAAATTCTTGTTTGTAGAATCAAACATGTCCTTCCATCCTTAATTAGTGGTAATTAATCTGAATTTATTAAAAGTAGAAAAATTGGTGATAATATTTTTGCTAACATAGGAAATCCTATGTAACTATCACCTTAATAATGGTCACCATCACTTTACATTAAAAATTAACCTTAAGAAAGCTTATGACTCCATTCACTAGGACTTTGTGATTTCCCTTTAAGTAATGTCTTTCCCTCCTACTTTTATTCAGTGGATCCATGAGTGTAGCTTGACCCCCTATGTTGTAATCCTAGTTGTGCAGAACCAACCCCTTTCTTTAAGACTACTTGTGGCCTAAGGCAAGGAGACCTATTGTTCCCCTACCTGTTCATCATTAGTATGGAAATCTTTACACAAATCCTCCATTTCCATATCTCCTCCCACTCTAACTTTTTCTACCACTGGAAATGTGAGAACCTCAAGCTTAGTAACCTTTTCTTTGCTAATGATTTATTGCTATTTTTTAGGGCTGATTTCCCTTCCATCAATACCCTCTTTCAATCCCTTACTCTCTTCTTCTCCTTATCTGGCTTGTCTTCAAATCTCCTTAAAAGCCAAGCTTTTGTTGCTCCTTCCTCCTCCTCTCTTCCTACTTTAGTAAGCTCTTAAGAATCCATCTTTGCACCCTCCTTATTAGGTATCTAGGCCTTCCCCTTATCCCTTCCAAAATAACCAAGGCAAACTGCTCTCCTTTCTTGGACAAAGTTAAGAACCAAAATTCTTTTAAAAAAGATTCCAACTTGTCAATTTAGTGCTAAACTCCTTTGATATCTTTTGGTCTTACATTTTTCTCCTTCCCTTAATTTTTATTAAAGAGATTGTGAAAAAAGTGAGGAACTTCCTCTAATTAGGATCCTCAACCCTAGCTACCATTCTAAAGTAAAGTAGGAGAATGTTGAATGGAAGCCTATGCATTAAGCTCCTTTTAAAACTTGGAACAACGTCCTCCTTTCCAAGAGGATTTGGATCTTGTTTTCTGATGGAAAAGCCCTCTAGGTGAGGTGAGTTCACAATGTCACCCTAAAAAAATAAAATTTTCTAGTCTTACTCCCCTTCTCCTAAGGATTTCTGGAGTTGGAAGAAGATCTTGAGAATTAGAAATACTTTCATTCACAAGTTCATATTTATAATTAGGAATGGGGAGGCTATATTCCTATGGTATGACGCTGTAGCCAACTGGCATTCTACATAATACTTTTTCTAGCTGCATTATTTATGATTCTAGTTTGAATACAAGTAACAAAGTGTATAATATCATCCTCAGTAATAACTAGAATTGCCCCAAGAAAATTCTCCTGATCTCATTGAGATTAAATAGATTAGTATCCCCTATATACCCCATAGCTCTCAACAAGACTGTCTTAAATGGGTCAGTAGATCTAAATGCTTCTAAAATAAGGAAGGTTACTAGTTTCTTACCCAGCTAGAAAATCCCATTTCTTGGGAAAATCTAGTCAGGTCAGCAAATAACCTTCCTAAACATCATTTTATTCTTTATTTAGCTCTGAAAACAATCTTGATAACTCAGATTTGAACGCCACAAGATTGAAGCAATCTTGACAAGTTCTATAGTTCAATGAAGAACCGAAGAGAAGTTTCTCTCAATACAAAAGATGCATATTTATATTACCCTACATCTGAACCCTTAAAAATGGGCTAGAAACAAATATGTGGTATGCCCATTAGCCTAAATTCGTAATACTCAGCCTTAACAGGCATTTATGACCCAACTGAATCTAATATTTGCCCACTAAGTACTTGGACCATCTTAATAATACTTGGGTTGTATGTTCCATCTTTGACTTCTCTTTTGGGCCAAAATAACTTGTTTGGTGAAGATATCTTGAATTATCCCATTAAGTGTGTCCTTCATCTTCTTAGCCCTTAACCTTGTAATTAGACCATCTGGAATTTGCAATGGGTCTTTAGTAATTTTCTACACATTAGTTCCTTGGTTCTCATCATTCCCCTATTCTTCAAAAGGATTCGTCCTCAAATTTGCACCTGCATTAAAGTGAGAAAGGTTAGAAACATTGAATGTAGCATAACATTGAACTCACCTAGGAGATCTAATTTGTAGGCATTTTCATTAATTTTTGCAATGACTTCAAATGGACCATCGCTACGAGGATGCAACTTGGTATGCCTTTGAGTTGGAAACCTCTCTTTGTGCATATGCACCCAAACCCAATCTCTGGGTTTAAACACAACTTTCTTACGCCCTTTATTTCTTTGAGTAACATATTGTTTAGTTCGCTTCTCGATTTGCTGCCTCACCTTTTCACGCATTTGTTTCACCATTTTTGCTTTCTTGTTGCCATCAAAGCTAGTTCTCTCTCATCAATGGCAATGGTAACAAATCTAAAGGACTTAATGGGTTAAATCCATACACAATCTCAAAATGTGAAAGATTAGTAGTAGAATGCACACTTCAATTGTATGCAAACTCAACGAGCGGCAAGCACTCTTCTCAAATTTTCAAAATCTTTTGAATAATAGAATGCAATAATGTAGATAAAGTTCAATTTACTACCTCAGTTTTCCCATCTGTTTGTGGATGACAAGTAGTTGAAAAGAGAAGTTTGGTTCCTAACTTACCCCA
>JAOXYD010203148.1:0-21621 GCA_028565735.1 Pinacopodium congolense
TTAAATGGAGAAATTGCAAAGTCTTAACCATAGCTTTGTTTTGATTTTGTGAAGGGCTTTAATCAGACATAAAATCTATTTTTAAACTCGAATAAATCATTAAACATCAAATCCATAGCTCCTTTAATCATTTGGTAATTTTCAGAATTTTGTAGAATCAATTAAAAATTGTTTTTGAAGTGTTTAAGCCAAAATATCCAAGTTTTAAACTTTTTCCAATTTTCAATCAATTATTTAGATTTTCTTAAATAATTTTAATCCAATTAACCTGGTAATTAATTAACCTTTTTCCCCGTGGGATCGACACTTGGAGTTTTAAATTTTACTCCACTTTATTACTTTTGTGATAGGTGCACTTGCCGTAAACGTACGTTGGTTTTAAAAGCAAAAATCATTTCAAACACCCGTCAAATTTTAAGTCACCTAACCAACGCAACAAGAATCTATAGAAAAATCAAAGAACATTCAAAGATATAAGTTTAAAAACATAAACTTTGATTAATCGAAAAACAGAGCAAATGCGTAAAGATTCTATGATGGTTTAGAAACTTATATATATGTCTCAGCTACAAGTTCCAACAAATAGAAACTCAGAAAACACATTAGAACTCTAATTGAAAGTGTTTGAAGCCTATAAGCTACTTTAAATATAATGAAGAAAGAAGGAAGAGCTTCTCTGTTAAACTCATATTTGATTCCTCCTAATTAAATGTGTATATTCATTGTTTTCCTATGTTTTTTTTTTACTCTAGCAGCCTCCCTCCTAGTACTAGAAGACAATAGCATTAATGAATATCACACCTAAGCCAAAATGTTAGAGATTTGAGGTGGATATGTTTGTCTCATCTATCAATGACACCCTAAACCTGTCGTTGATAGGTGAATTTTGACTTCTTCATCTTGGGCCTGTTCATCCTTCAACGATGGGTCTCTAGACCATTGTTGAAGGGCTAGAAAGTTACAAACTTCCATCTTTTTGCTCTAATCTCCATCATTAATCAACAACATACAAATTAATCATAATAACACATAAATTCAACACTCAATCAATTTGGCCTCTAACACTCGCCAAAATACTCTAAATTTCCCTTAACTTATAGACCATTAAAAAAATCAAGGGATTGTATGTCTAAATTGCTCATTAATCTAAATTTGGTGCCTAGCCAATGGAACAAAATATCTTGGGAACTCAGGATATTTTGATACTACTTTGATACTTAGTCATGAGTATAAGGCATCCCCATGACTTAGGATGCCCCAGCACCTACTCCATGTACAGGTACCTAGCCCTATCTCAATCTCATATCACATCAATAACATCAACGAAGGACCATTGAACATAACTGACCTAAGTAAGCCATTTCTCTATTTCTTATTCTCAATCTATTAATTAATCTCCTTCTCATTTGATTCTTTGATACACTGTTGCTAATTGAAATCAATTCCATATCTTAATGTTTAATTTCTTTAGTTTGAAAATGTAAATGCGATAATTTGCAGAGAAAGATTCACAAATATCACTTTCAATCCAATCAATTTCATTATTCCATTATTCACATTATTCAATCTAAAATGTTCAGGCTTTTGATGAAATATTTTATAATAGAACAATCATAGATTCACATTTAACTCAATCGATTAACATAATTCAATAGTTCACAATTAAATGGAAAGCTGTAGTGAAATTAACTAATTTACGGATAAAGGAAAATACTTGACCAGATCATAAATCAAATAATTGTATAAAGTCTTATCCACATTTGATCATCAATTAATCCATTTCCATACTTTAAGAAAAATACTATATCACAATAAAATTTATTTATTTAAGTAATATCGTAAAATAATAAAGAAAATTTCCATTATTCAAATAATCCATCACATATAATTGATATCTTTTATGTAAATCCATTTATTCTAAACATTCAATAGAATTACATATTTTCAAGATAAATATGCTATCATGACAAAATTGCCATTTTAATTGTACAAAGAATTATTTAGGAGAATTTCCAAATTCCACACATTTCATATAATCAATTAAATCTTATACTTTGCACCTGATTATAACATTGTAAGGGCATAAATAAGAAATCCTTACTTGGTCTCCTAAAACTTGAATTTCTCATATTGGATCGAATCTTTAATTTATAATCCCTTAAATCTACATAAACATTAAAGCTCACTAAGCCAAAATTAATCAATTAAGTCCAACTATGTTAAAGGGTCAAAATTTAAGAGTATAAAATCATAAATTCTCAAAATACTTTCAAAATTTCTATAAATTACTAAAATACCCTTAAACTTTTCATATTTACAACATGCCTTTCAAGAGTTCCCAAAATAACCAAAATGTCCTTAGAGAAAAACAAATTTCCATAGTTGTCCTTAATATGTTCCAAATTCTCAAAACCACCTTTATTTTAACTTTTTTCCTAAACTTAAATTTAATTCTTCCAAAATTTCTTTTTTTTAACCTCACACACTCTCTCTCTCTCTTTGTGTGTGTGTGTTCTTGAGCGTTCCCCTCTTTTCGTCTTCTTCACCAAGCCTCTTCTCTTCTTCTCTGATCACTCTCACCATCAGTAACCCACTCCTCTTTATCTCGGTTCAACCATTTTCCTTATAACATCAACATACATCACATTTACTCAAGTAATCAAACAGTACCATCTAAACCAAGCCTTAAAATCTGTAATAAAGAACTCACCATTGGCAATAGGTTCCATATTTTGGCAACCTTCACCACCAAACTAGTTCTAAATTTTCTACATCAAAACACCTAGATTAAATTCCCATCCCAACTTTAGAATTTAATAAATAAAAAATTATAAGGAAATATGTCAACTCACCGAATTTTCGAGGAGGTAAGTTTCGATAATTGCAACTCTTGCTCTCTCTAACTCCCTCTAGAATTTCAATTTCACCCTTATGCAGCTACAACACCAAAAAAGTAGTTGGAGTAACAACACTGATAATATTGAATGAACACCTAACCTTCAAAGAGAATAGTGTAGAGAAGAATGAGCACAAATGAAAGAGTTTGACTAGAGATGATGTTAAATCCACAGAAAAATTGAGAAGAAATAAAAGGGAAGTAGCCAACCAAAACTAAAAAGGGAGTTATATAAAAATGGGAAAGGGGCAGTAGTAAGATTTGCTTTCTAAAGAATTTTGCAATCTTCTTTCTTATAATGGGGTTTGGGCTTGAGTTTAAAACCCAATGGGCTAAGTGTTACAGTTCTTGCCCCCTTATGAAAAATTTCATCCTCAAAATTAATTATATGATCAAATCTTAACCATTTGAAAATAATAACATCATATAACAATCTCTATCTTATAAATAACCTTCTTGCAAAGCCCAAAATCAATTCCATATAATTCACATAGCAAAACATTTTCTCTCTAATTGATTGGTCCTCTTGAAAAATCTCAAAAATCTCATTATAAAAATCATACCTCACATCACCTTAATCAAAGAAATTGATACATCATGAATATGATATGATCGATAATGTCTCGTTGTTAATATCATGCTTCCACTACACCTACCAATCTATTTTTAAAATCACATTAAACTCCTTCCTATCCATTCTTAAAATTACTTCAAAATCTTTTAAATCCATCACTATTAATAAATTCTTGAATCTACCATATAATTTCTCATTTTATCTCAAAATTTCCCTAAGAACGTATACCTGCTCTGATATCATTTAAGGTAACACCCTAAAAATTTAATCTCAAAATACATATGTTCATGCTTTAATACCATTAAATGTAATGCCCCTAAATTATCATCCTCAAATCTATATGTTCTGATACCTATATAGAAATTAGAATATCAAGTTTTCCAATTTTCAATAGCCCTAAAATCACATTCAATTGAAATAAAAAGTTTAGTTGACAAATAATAGAATTAAACATGATCTCCGCTACTAAGCTAGCCTACGTAAAAGTTTATTACTTACTTATAACATTACACTTTCTAACATATATCACATCTTCACTATCTAACATGCAATTTATTATTTTTAAGATCTATAATATACTTCCATACTAATTGTAAGCCCTAAAGGCACTCAGGATAGGGGTGAATTGAGATTTAAAAACTTTCTTGCAAAATTAAGCTCAACAACCAAAACAATGAGATGTGCAAAAATGAATGTAAAAAAGATAACAAACAACTTAATAAACAAAACACACAACTCAAAAAAAAAAAAAGAGAGAAGGGAAGAGAGAGATATAATGTTTTATTGAAGTTCACCTACCCCACAGATAGGTTATGTCTTTTATCCAACTATTTATTGGAAATTTACTAACAAATAAAAAATAGTTACAATCTTTCTTCTAGGGTAAAGAGTTACTCTTAATCTTGTTAACCAAGGTCAAGAGAAACCTAATACAATCTTAATTCACAAGGTTCAAGAGGAACCCAACCAATCTTAATTCTTAGGGTCAGAAGGAACCCAAGCAATCTTACTTTCTAACGGGTGAAAAGTAACCCATCCAATCTTACTTTCTAATGGGTGAAGAGTAACCCTTTACAAACACAACTGAAATACAATTTTTATTTCACAAAAAGAAACCCCAAATTTAGGCTACTAAAGCCTTTACTTATGCTTATATAGCTTATCAACAAATTGATCAAAATCAATTTAGGAAAAGGGGCTCAAATGCAATTCATGCAATTCTAATGCCTTATGCAATCTCTAATGCACACAAATACATGTATCATGATGAAACAATATTTGAAATATTCAGTTAATCAAAATTTGGACAGATTTGATAGATAGAAAAATAATGGTTTCTAAACACTTAAACAAGTCTCTAAAAAATTAGTTAAGTAACCAATGAAGCTCTGGAGGACTTAGAAAATAGAAAAAATTAGTTTAGAACCAAATAAATTAGATTTAGATGCTTAAATATATGTATGAAAGCAAGTGTGCGAAATCTTGGCATATTCAAGCAGTCAGCAAATATGGACCTTAAACAAAAGATATAAGTGGTAAAAAAATAAAATTAAAATACTAGATATTTCTAAGATCTTAAAAAAGCTAAACATAGTAGGCATGCACAGCCGGAATGGATTTATATAATCAAAAGATGCTGTTAACTCAAGAATAGAAAAATAGTGATAGTTTAGGTGTGTCTGGAAAATGATTTTTAAAGAAACTAAAAAAACTTTTAAAAAATTTGAAAAAAATATTTAACACAGTCTATAACACTTAAGAAATCAGAAAATAATTATTTCAAGATTTTAGAAACTGATTAAAATATCTAGAAACACATTGAAATTTATGATAGAAAATTCTGGACAAAGTCGATACTTTTGAAAAGAAAAGACTTGAAACTTAATAAATAATCTACTAAAAAATGGAAGAAAAATCTCACCACCTCTAGGAATCTTACGTAAATAGAAAATCACAATTAAAAGTTTTTTAAATTGTCTACATTATCAAGAATTAATATCCAAAACAGACTAGAACAAGTAGAGCTTGTTTCAATGTAGTTGAGAGATAAAGCTCTAACCTATCAAAATAATCAACTTAAAAATCAAAACTATGATTAAAAAAACTCACAAACACGCATTCTAACAAACAATAGCAATCTCGCAATTTAAACAATCAGATAAGAGATGATATGGATGAGAGAAAACAAAACAGTGTAAAAGGTGGCAACTTGAAGAAATTGGAAGAATAGCCTATAAATCTTGTTTTGAGAGCATGAAAACGTGAGTTGAGAGGTCTAGGAGACTACTGGGATGGTTTTGTGGCTGCTTTAGGGTTTTTCTTGAATTAATTCTAAATAAGGAAACAAGTAATTCTAAAGAAGGAAACAAGTAGCCATTGGAGGAGGAGCTATACTAACTTTAAACAAATCCAACGAATTTTAGATATTATCCTAGCATAAAATAGGACTTAAGAAAATTTTCAAGACATAATGTTAGACCATATAACAAATTAACATGATTTATTAACATCAAAATAATGAATTTGTTATGATATGAATTTTCGTGTAACTTAAACACCTTTAAGACCTTTTCAAGAACTTCACAAACTAAAATTCATGTCATAAGCATGTTCAAACAAATTAAAACACATATGAGTGACTTTAATTAACAATTTAATTCACTTAAACTCATCAAGAGGCACACATTAATATAATTCATCACATTACTACTAGATTATGCAAACTTTAACTTATATGCTATCCTAATTCAATTCCTAATGTGTCAAATCACTAAAACCATAATTCAAATCCTATATGCCTATACATGCAAATGTGAGAGACCTTTTTCAAGCATTGATTAAGATCAAGAAGACTTCTAACTTAAGACACAACTAATAATAACCAAACTTGATCTTCTTAATTTCATCTTCACTTTAATACTTCAATGCTTGTTCCTTTCTTTATTATCTTTATGAAGGCTCTTCTATCTTAGACTTCACATACAAGTTCTTACAATTTCAAATATTTACCTATCTTGATTACACATCAAAACTCAAACAATAGTAATAATAATGTTTTATCATCATCAAAACACATGGTTGGAACCTCTTTGGTTTAACACTAATCAAAAGTATACATAATATTCATAAGATCATAGAACACATAATTCACAAATCTCATACTTATAGGTGTCATGTGAACATACACTTCAATTAATAAAAACAATTTATTATACCATAATTTAACATATGTACTTTCAGTAATTAATAATTTCATAAATATTACTTTTAAAGGTATGAAAGTAACATTATAAAAGTACAATTTTGTTAATCATTTAGTCACACAATTTATATTATTCATGTAATACATCATATCACCCAATAAGAGTACATCCTAATTAACCACTTGGTCTCTAGAAAATCTAGTTACTAACCAAGTTTGAGCTCTCTATCTCCATTGATTAGCCAAAAGCTAAAACGAAAGACAAAGTTCACCAATAAACAATAGTCATGATCATTAATAGCTAAACTAACCCTTATTATGAAATAAAAATCTCCATTATTATCATCTTCTAGGATAATTATAAGACTTAAGATTAACCACATCCTCTATTTTGAAATATGTTAAAATTAGGAAAGATTTAGGATCAAAACAATTACCCTAATCAAAACAATCTCCATAAGTCTTTAATAAACATATTACAATAACCACTTAGAAACCATTATCACCTAAATTCAACTATAAATCACCTTTCAATCAGAAAATAACTAGAAATGCCAATTTTAGACTTATTACTAAACAAGTTATTAGAGAAACGTCCAATCCTCTTCTGTTTCACTATCAAATAACTACCTAGAAGAAAAAAATGAAAACAAAACACAACACTAATATAAGAAATAATCAGCAACCACAATAAGACTTTTATCAATGAGTTTAATTATTAAACTTACTGGCAATAATGGTTAGAACATTAGAAGAGTGAGCTGTTCATTGAAGCTAGCTAGGCTTAATGGTTTTCACTCAAAATATGAAGATCTCCAATGAAATAACATGAGGAGGAGATAAAAACAAATGATGATCCATTAATAGTGAGCTAGACGCTGGCATAAAGGAGAAAAAAGGTGGTAAAAAATGATTGAATCACAATCTGGAAAAAGTTGGGTGTAAAAAGCACAAATGGAGCATCTTGTTTCTTTTATGGATGAAGATATCGAAGAAGGGGTAAGGTTTCAATGTTCTGAAATTGTCTTGCCTATTTTCTTTTTCTATTAACTAGCTTGGGCTGTGCTAACCAAATAATTGGGCTTAAGGATGTTACATTAATGCTATTTCATAAGGACTAAAACCTAAAGGAACTAATTAAAGGAATGCTAAACTAAAGGAAAACAAACTAATTAATTAAAGAAACCTATCCTAAATGAGCATAAAAAACTTATATCCTATTATTAGATTGCATCCTAACAAGTACTTCTTTAAGGTCTTTTAGTTTGATCTTAGTATTAGAGAATTTTACTTCTCTTCCTAGGTCTATCACCTAACTCATTCTTCTCATCTTTTTCAAAATAACATGCCAATTTCCTAATTTTTCCAATACTTATCCTTGAATCTTTATAGTTACTACTCCTACCCTTCAGGAAAAACCATGGAAAAAAGTTTTGATACATTATCCCTAGCCTATTATTAAAAGTGATAATACTTATAAAATTCACATGGTTGTGTGTTTCCTTATACTCCTTAATTTCCTCACTTTCAAGAAATTGTTCATCATTCTTATATTCAACAACTTCTACAATGTTTTCCTATAAACCAATTGAAAGCTCCTCCTTACCACTAACTATGTCAAAAATTTCTAGCTCACTGGGATCTATTTAAATGGTATCTTACAATTCAATTTGATCATTTTCATTGATTGATTCCATTAATTGCGTCATTTAGATTGTAAAGTTGTGATTAAAAGCTTCCAACTCATACTGACTAGCCTTACTCTTAAATATATATTCATTTTATTGTTTCTCACATCACTAATCTTGGATTATCCTTAAGTTGTTGTTGATGGTAAAAAGGTGAAGGCAGTTCAAGGCAAGTTTCACTAAGCTCGTTATAATTAAGGTAGTCCATTAAATCAGAGGTGTAGGTATCATCCAATTGCTCTTTTTAGCTCTTCTAGCCATCACCCCAGTCATACCATACACTACTGAGCTTGTACCACTATCTTGGTAGTGATCATCTTGATGACCATAAGTAGTCATCGAGAGATGACCTTATATATAAACAAAACAAAAATAGAAAATTCTAAACTACTCATCAATAATCTATTCTTAAAAGTCAAATAAATGAAAATCAAATAGGTAAAAATCATAAATAAAACATGGAAAACAATAAGAAAAATAACAAAATAACAAAATAAAAAATAATAAAAGATAATCTTCTAGACTACTTGACACTGATATATTTATAGTACCACTAGTATAAATCCTTGATAACGACACCCCAAATTTGTCTGTGGTGTGATCTACCTAATTAATATCTCAATTCAATCTCAAATTTTACCTATGACCAATCTATAGGCAAGTATACCTATCATAGGTAATATAGAGGATCTAAACGAGTCAAATTATTATCTAATAAGGATTTAACCATAACTACAAAGTCATTCAAATTAAAATTATCTAGAAAAATCCATCTAATTGATTAACTAAATTAAAACTACTAAATTCTAATAAATCATTTTTAATTAATGAAAAGAAATCTAGATTACTTATGAGAATTATCAAATCCAAATGTATATATACAGTTTTAAGCATTCAATGAAATAGTTTAGTCAAAACTATTTAAAATGTCTGATTTAGGATATGGTCACGAAATCAAGACATAACTATGGTTAATGCTATGCCCTATCTCTGTTAGTCCTATTTTGTAGTTTTCTTATAAAACAAACTTAGATTATAGGTTAAATATTAAGAAGTTTAATCCTAAAATCTCTTATTTAGAATTAAGGCCCTCAAAATAACCAGAGTTTATTTATTCACATATGTAAATTGTATTGTTTATTTACTTTTTCCAATAAATAAGGTAGATTTATTGAATCCTTAGTTATCTATAAATCAACATAAAGTGGCAATATTTTTATAGATAATTAGGCACTCAAATAAACAAAAATTATCATATAATTTCTTGCAAAATCACTCAATTAAAACATCTACTAACCCAACCTTAGCTATTAAATAAATTAGTTACATATATTAATTAAATAACATAAAGTATTAATCATAAAATACACGTTTATTATTTAAAATGAAAATATAGTTAAATACAATGAAATAAAGAGATAGTTATATACTAACTCAGAGCTACATTCCTCAAATCCTTGACTCCTCAAAAGTATCTTGAATCTCTAATACAGTTAATTGAAAGCTATGAATCATTGAAAAAAAACTAAGGAGAAAAACAATAATAAAGTGGCTAAGAGATTGACTAAAGACTTCTTAATAGATTGGTCACAAGTCTCCAAATTGTACTTATATATATATATATATATCTTAAGTAGGGTTGAAGTTGGCTGTGGGTTGAATTGTGTAAAAGGTCCTTTGATTCCTTCATAGGTCATACCTAAAGAGACTTCAAACAACCTTTGGTATCGAGGATCAATGACATCATTATATTCTTAAGTTAATCTACTGTCTGAATTATGGTCTTCAATAACGGTAGGCTTTGACATGAATATAAGGTCATGTTGTTGCCCTTAAAAGACTATAATGATGGTTTTTATATGACAATAATGGTGCTATTATTGACATACATTGCTCTTTTGAAAAATATTCCACATTTGATCCTTTTACTACAAATTTTCTAATTTTGGCATAAACCTACAAAATAGATCATTATAAATATAAATTGGACAATATAATATTAAAATATGGGAAAAATTACATCAATTTATATAAAAAAAAACTACACATCATAACCCTATTAATAACAAGAACAAAGAACAAAGAAAGTAATGTTTATAGACTATACAGAGAAAGAAGGAACACATAAACCACTAACATACCATCCACCAACTTTTGAAGAAGGAAACCTAATTATGGATCCATTGAATGAAATTACTGATAAATATTTTTCAAATATAAGAAACTATTTTATTGACTTCTTTCTAGACAAAAGAATGTATTTCATAGTTATGAAAAGAGAAACCACAACGATGCAGAATAATTTTGTTACAAGATGTTTCAATAAGTGATAATGATTTTTATCTGTTTAAGTTTAAGTGACTGGACTCTATGCTAGATCAAAGTTACAAATAAATAAAAGGCCTATTCTCTTGAAAAATATCTTAACAAGGATAATCTTACCTAATGTGGATGAAATTAAGACAAATCAAATCTATGTCAATTTTCATAATCTACCTTTGAAATATTAGAGTGTAAAGGGATTAAGTTATTTATCAAGATTAATAAGGAAGCTAATGTATCTTGATGATGTGTGCTCTAAACCCTTGGAGTTTTAAATAAAATAAATCTTAAATCTCAATTTAACAATACTAAGATCACTATTAGGCAAGTGCATATATCGTATCATAGAATAGTTTATTAAGATTTCAAATTTTCAATCCCACAAGAATTGAATTAGACTACTAGTATGCTCCTCTCATCATTATCTAACCTATCCCAATTTGATAATTGATTGATTGATTATCTAAATTAAACTAACAATTCTAAGCCAAATTCACTATATTAACTAAGCAATTTAAGAAACTAGGACCTAGATGATTAATACCCCTAAGACATGTTCATGTTTATAGCTCAGATTTAATTTAATAGAATTTCTACATTTATTTAGATTATAGATTCCCTAAGGTGAATTATACTCTTTCTTGAGTTATACAATTCTTATCCATCTTGATAAATTAATTATAATTTATGTTAATCAAAATATTAATTCAAAGTATTGATTCATGATATGGAACATATTGTTTTGATTATATTCATACCTAATCTAAAAAACCATATATAAGTCTATCTTTGGATCTCCATGCAAGATTCATTACTTATAAGTTGATCTATTTATATAGATGATCTCTTGAGCTAAAAACATGAAATCAAATAATCATAATTGACACTTACTTTTGTCTAAAAATCAAAACTAATTTTATTAATCCCATAAATAAATCTAAGACAAAATCTAGAAATTCAACATTAAATAAAAGTCAAGAACAACAAACATTACATCTTAGGGCTCAAAAGCATCTAGACTATAAAACAATTAATTCCTAAACATATTGAAATAAAAAATAAAAATCGTAACCAAAATAGGGATTGATGAGAAGGTCATCCTCATAATGCTTGAACCTTCTATGAATCTTGCTGGAAAACTATTCTTGATCTTCAATTTCTTAATGTTAGATTCTTTTCCTTCCAAATTGCTTGAAACCCTATAAAGATGGCTTAGAACTCTCCCTTGGTCTTTTGACCATTGCTTTAAGTCTCGAAGGATTAAAAGTTTTTGTAAAAGATCTAATTTAGCACCTAAATAGGAGGGATAGCCTGACTACCTCATGGCTTAGAGGTATTTTGTGAACTTCTTTATATAAATTCCACAACCAAGGTCAAGAACATGATTACTCTACTCCCTCTCTTCTCTTGGTGCTTCCTCCATAATCTCTCCATGGTTTATGCTGAGATTGTCAAACAAAATTTGGATCTTAATGACTTGATGTTTTTACTCCTCATTTTGATTTCACAAATCATCTAACTCTATATATGCACCAAATTGCTTACTAATACCTATAAAAACATATTTATTCACTAAAATTATCATATGCATCATCTTATTCAAAATTTAACTAATTATTCATATAATTTACATGGAAATACCCCTCAAATTAAGATTTTAATCTTGAAACATGCCTAAATTGTATAAAATCGGCACTATCAAATACTCTCAGACTTGAATTGTTACTTGTCCTTAAGTAACAACTTAGATGCTTCACTTAAAATATTTCTAACCAAAAATCAAATACTAATTAAGTAAAAAAATTTTCAAGTCAATGCATTTGATTTAGTGCATAAATCACAACACTATCATGACAAAAACATTTTTATCACTTGCAAACACGTAGTTAGTAAGACGAAACCCTTAACGTACAATATCAAGCATTCAAATAATTTAATATATATCATTATAGGAATCTATTCAAGGATGTTAGAAAAATTTTTTAAAAAAATTTTGGAACACTTTATTAAAGGTCATCAAATCTTTTCATGCGAGGGTAAACACCTTGTCATGAATGACGCCTAGTTACTTAACTAAGATACTCTTTTTAGGTTGTTTAAGATGTCATATATCCTTTTAATATAAAGGTGAGCAATTTGCCATAAATACCCCTGATTACTCAGTTAGGTAACCCTATCCAATGTCTACTAGCACTACTCAAACACTTTGGCCTTTCATCGATATGAAGCTAGTGGAGCAAAAAATTTTATTCACTTATTTAATAAACACACATTTTTTTTCAATTTCTACATAATACTATGCATCCTTTTCCAAATTCACATAGTCCCCTATATTAAATTTCCCTAGAAACCTAATCTTGAATGAAAAGGGTCACTTAACACACGTAATTCACTTAAAATAAAAAAAGAAAATTTTAGATCAATTTAAAGTTGGTCAATAAATCAAAAGCATCGATTATATTATAATACAATAATTAACAATCAACTAATATTCAAAATCATTTTAAGATGAACTATCCAAGCAATTTCCCTAGAACTCCTATCAATTGAAATGTGTATGGTAAATAATACGACATGTTAATCTTCCACTCCACACATAAATCAAATTGTCTTAAATTTGAGGGTTGAAAATAAAATAAAGCATAATAAGGGTAGAAAGAAAAAGAGAACATTACTCCTCTAAAGATTTAAGTACAATTGTAGCCATGCTTGTGTGAGAATTGTATTCCATTCCATATAAATTAAATGCTTGGAGGAGAAGAGAATTAAAGCTTGTTTCCTTTTACTTAAATAATATTGTTAAATACAAACTTTTCAATGTGGTAGATCAAGATTGATAAAATAACATGAAAATAAAATAAAGGAACATAAAATAAAATCCTACGAATGTTAAAAATTTTAAACAAAAGATATAAGATGAAATGAAAATAAAAAGGAAATGCAATGTAAAGAAACAAAAGAAAAAGAAAACAAACATGGTTTCTTAGTGATATATATTAGGTAGCCTCAATCATCAGTTGGTACTAGTGGTTAATGACAAAATTGTATACACTCAGGCCACATCACCTATTACTACTCTCATCTCTCTTGCTTTCTCTTTTGATTATCTTGTTATCACCTTTTCCCCTCTTCTTTGCTAGCTTGCTACATCTGCTAATACTATACCTATCTGACATTAGACCTAGAAATATATGTTTGCATCTTAATATGAATGGTGTCTACTTGGGCACTAAGACTTGCAGTTAGTGATGGGTCTGTTCTTGTAGAATTTCCAGCTTGGATGTCCTCATCCTCATCTTCTTCTTCCATCTCCTCACTTATGTCATATTCATTTGGAGGAGGTTAAACTCCCTTAAGACTGAGGCACCCCTTAACTTTTATAATTAAGCCTATTTGAATTCAAATAGAGGAATCTAAGGGCTTCATGTTGATATTTTGCCTAAATCCTATTGACTCAACCTAATCTCTAACTTTATCACTAACTTAGTGATATAAGTGGATCCACTAAGCGACCATCTTGTCTTTCTACTTTGATGGTTGAAATGATAGGTTAAAGCATCCCTTATATTAGAGTTCATATCATTCACGATGTATTATAAAGGGATACGTTCATCTTAGTTCACTTCCTGAGAACACTTATGTCGACCCCCTATAGTATAGGCTATTAATCAATGAAGAATCCTAAGTTTTGGGGTTTTTATATTGGTGCTCTTTATAACACTTTTCTGAAAACAACTACCTCAAATCTCACCTTAAAACTGAGAGGCCTCACTTAGAGTCTTGAATTCTAAACTAGCCTCGCCTCCATGGTTGGTGGCAACTCTCTTTCTTTCTGAGCTAGAACTCCTAGGATTATGCTAAAATCCCAACAAGACATTGAGAACTGTTTACTACCTAGGTAAAACTACACCACATTGTTATTTTACATCTTTACAAAATGCTTTTTGAATTGGAAGATAGTTAAGAAGTCCGTAACAGGCTTTCATAACCTAGCTACTTATTTCTATAAAGTGGCCCCATCTTCCAGTCATCAAGTAATTCCAAATAGTATTTGCTACCTCAAATGATCCAAATCCTCAAAAACCAAATACATATTAAGTTCAATTATAAACTTCTCAAAGGCTTGGTACTTGGCTAAAGTTTTCAAGTCATTGAATCTTATAGTGGATTTTTTAATATCAATGCCCTAGGAGGAAGAAGCTTCCTCTCCTAATGTTAGTAATGTCTTGTCTCTAGCCATGATTCCTACAGTGAATATTGAAATAGGTGTAAATAAGTAAAACCATGCTTAATAATTAGGATGAATAAGCTATATAATCATAGATATGCATTACAATGATAATAGAATATGTATTAGCATTTAAAGCACTGAATCATATAGTGTTCTTTAAAATTTGTCAAGTCCAAGCTTATAAATCATTCAAAATAATCAATCATCCAACTCAAATTATAAGAATAGCATGCTAAATTTATCACTTAAGTAAATGGGAAGGATACTAAGTGATAGCTCTTAAGGTATACATATTTTAGATATGATTTAATGCTTTTTTGAATTGATTTTAAGGATAAATTCATATGACATGAAAGAGATATTGGAAGAAAATTAATAGGAGTAGAAAAGTTTGGTTGTGATTTCCCTATAGTGGAAATCATAACCATGATGATGACCATGATGTTGTCCAAGATTAGGGCGGATTCCTCTTATGAAAATAATCTAATTTTGACTATTCGGGTGATTGACTTGAAAGAAAATGCATCCATTCAGTTGTTAAGAGGGAGATATCAAATCAAAAGATAATCTTTGAAGGGTTTCAAGTAGTCTTGAAGGAGGAGAAAGCATCTAAACATATAACCCCAAGGATCAAGAAAGGGTTTCATACATTAACCATCAAGAATTCAAGAATTCAATATAATTCATCGCGAGCTTTTTTATTTCCTTCTTCCTTATGTTTGCTTATGTGATTGATACAATGTGTAAGAGCTAAATGCTTTATAGGATTTGGGGTTTTATGAACCTAGGATGTAGTAATCTTGTCTTTCTTATTTTAACTCCAAATTTTAAATTAGATTTTTTCATAGATATTCATGATTTTTTATTCAATGGTTTTGCGAATGTAAACCTTGATTTCAAAGCTTTAATTCGTATATGATTAAGATTGAGAAATTTATTGTATGCATTAGATCATTCCATGTATGAAATATCTTGCATGGGGACTTAGATAAGATGCCTAGATTAGGTGTGAACATAGCCAAAGTAATAGATTCTATAGAATGAATTAATGCATTCAATCAATAGGTTGCGATAAATAAAACTTTCAAATCATCCCTTTATTTTGAACCATAAAATTTGGCAAGAGATAGGCTTATTGCCTTTTCTATTACTGAACCAGTACTGCAATCAAACAAATAAAAGGAGGTATGACAAAAGCATAAGGTAAGATCCTTAAAACTCAACTTATGTATGGACAGAATAATTTATTAAATTGAATATAATTATGTAACTTGAGAGAGAGTGTAATTTACATTAGGGAATCTACAATCTAAAAAATCTGGAATTCGAGTTACTTCAAGATGAAATACATTCTAGAGGGATTAAGTACCTGAATCCCTACTTCATCATGGAGTGTTACTTCTTGTGAATTTGTTTAGGCATTTTACTTTTAATTTTTTTTTCTTCTTTTCATTATCAAACCACTAAATCAACTTATTCCCTTTTAGAAGCTAGCTAATTTAGATAGGAATCAATTAGTAATAGCAGTCTTTATGGTTTGAAACCTAGACTTACCTTAACAAGATTTCATTTAAGAGGTACACTTGCCTTCTCATATGTTGTGGTTTTATTTAGCTTGTTTTTGGTCGTTATTTCTTTTACAACTTAGATAGGCAAACATTACATCACTATGATGCTAAAAAATAACCAAAGGATATGAATTCTTCTAGTCATTGATGAAAATAACAATCATAATTAAAAGAACAAATGCCACTCTTACTCGACCTAAGCACATTGTACATCCCTTCCAATTCAGTAAAAACTATAAACCTTAATATTATTCCAAATGGGTTCACAAGGGATTTCCATAGAGAGTTAAGCATGTTAGGCTATGGTTTTAATGCATTTTCTTATGAATTTGATTATGATTTAATGTAAATTTGCCCTAATTTGATGATAAAGTGTTTAATGATCTTCTGGATTAATGTACATTATAAATTGAAGCTTAAAAGTGGAGGAAAAAAGAAAAATCTATTGAAAATTCAAAAATCAAAAGTAAAATGATGGGGTAAGCTACACCACTGTTTAACTATTAAGAACCACTATTTTGTTTAATGTAGAGACTTAAACGGTAGGAGTACAATGGCATCCTTTAACTCCTTTTCAAGTGTTTTTTAAGTACATATCGAGGTTTTTCCAACTAGAACTCCTCCTCCCATTGGCTGTAACTTTTCTAGCTTGCTCCAACTTGCTTTAGATATAAAAATAAGCTTTAGAGATCAAAATTCGAGCAGCTCACAATAGATTTAGGTAGTTTAGTTCATATTTAGCTTAGGTTTTCTCCTTTCTCCTTAAGGTTAGGTTTTTCTTCTAATTTTCTTTTTTAGCTTTGTTATTTGTAATTTTAAGTTTTTAAAGGATTTTTAGGAGTTTGTTTAGGTGATGAAGGTTGCATATCACTTTAGAACAACATTGGGTTAATCTAAATGCTTTAATTCACTTCTTTCACAATCTTTCATCATATATTTCACACAGTCTCAATGCCTCACATATGTTTATATATGCAAATCTATGATAGTTTCACACATTCCCTAATTACTCTAGTATCAATTTCTAACCAAGTTTATGAAACCAACTACTTCAATCAATCAGCATGGTTCACCTTCCACTCAAGCCACCTAATTCAACTTCAAGCATACACTCAATCGCGTTTCAATTACTATGATAAAAATTCATGGTATAACACACATAATAATGACTCAAGTGCAAAGAAATTGATATACCTAATACTAATATTCTAACATGCATCCTATATGATATGCAAAATGAAAATACAAATGCAATGACTACCTCTCCACACTTGAGGGACATATTGTCCTCAATGTGTGAAGAGAGCAACAAAGACAAAGAGAACAAAGATTAACGTAACAAAACACAACAAAGCAACCAACTTTGCAAATAACACAAAACAAACATGTAGATGAAATGAACATTAAATAAGTAGACAGAAGAAAACTTATGGGGATTCCGGTGGTTTCCAACCTTCAAAACCTATAAAATAAGTAAAATAAAAAAGGTAATATAAAGGTAAGCTTTAAATTGATGACAGAAAATAAAATAAAATAACTAAATAAATAAAATAAAAAGAATAGAAAAATAAATAAAAATAAATAAAGCAGAAAATAATAATAATAAACTAAAATAATAAAATGAAAGTAAAAAATAAAAAATAAAAATAAAAGGAATTAAATTAAAAACAGATATATAGTAAAATAAAATAAAAAGAAATAAAAATAAAAATATAATAATAATAATAATAATAATAAACGAAAAAAAGATTAACTAAACAAGCGTCACTCGCAGAAGCGACGCTTTGTCGTTGTCGCTACAACGATTGTAGGTAGCGTCATTATTCATTTTTTTAAAAAATAATTTTTTTGTTTTTAATTAAATTTTTTGATTTTTGATTTTTTAAAATAATTTTATATGAAAATTTTTTGAAAATTTTTTATTTCTAAAGCATTTTTTCATTTGTTTTTAATTTCATTTTCAAAACAAATTTTTTGATTTTTTTGAAATTTTTTTTTGTAAAACAAAGTCAAAACCTCAATTAAACACATTAAGAAAAAAATTAAACTAACGACAAAAAAAAAGCTAATTTAAGGTCATTAGTTTGACCAATCTCAATCGCCATAGGATTAAAGAAGGGAAAGAAGGTATTTTCCCTTTCTCTTGAAGGAAAGTCTCCAAGATACAACTTATTGTGATGCCTAATAACCTTGAATACTTCTCTCTTGAAACCTTTCACTCCCACCTTCCCATGCTTGAAGAATTGATCCGCTTCAAAAGATCGTCTCTCTCAAAATTTGAATCTTCAAAGGAATAACTTCAACTTTACTTTAATGCTCTTCTTTCTCACCTTAACTACCCTCTTCTTATGTTTTAAGGTTGAATTGGTATAGATAATCATGGGTAGTGTTTTTTCTTCACTCAAGGAGGCATGTATCAAGTTTGGAAGTAAGGATTGTAACTTAAGCATTGGTGGTATCACAAAGGAAAATAGGGTAAGGGCATTTGTTTTTCCTAAAGGTTCTTGCTTGAACTAGTCACCCAAATCATCCTTCTTCCTAATTACTTCATCATCTTTCCAACTTTCCTTTCCCTCATACCTTATCTCTTGTTTCTTCTCAACTCATCAATCACATCTAGCTTTATACAAGCATTTCTTTTCATTGAATTTATCAAATTCTTGCCCATGTTAAATACTATTTATTGATCACCAATGCAAAGGACTAACATTCCTTTATAGAAATCAATCACAGCCTTACTAATGCTCATGAAAGGTTTATAATGATCAATGGGTAACTCTTATCTTCTTCAAAATCAAGCACCACAAAATCAACAGGAATGAAGAACTTATCTACTTTGACATGCATATCTTCTACCAATCCGATTGACTTCCTTATTATTTGATCCACCAATTGTATGAGTATAGAAGTTGGATTCACCTCACCTAACCCTAATTTCCTAAAAATAGATAAAGGCATCAAGTTAATAGTTGCTCCTAAATCATATAAACATGTAGGAAATTCTAGTTACCAACATTACAAGGGATAGTGAAACTCTATGAACGTTGCATCTAGGATGGCATGTGGCTGGTGATGAGTGAGCTACAACTCCCTGTCAATTCCACTGTTTGGTTGTCATCCCAAGCCCGCTTATTGGCTAGTATATCCAATCGAAACTTAGAGTACTTGGGCATATTCAGTATGGCATCCAAATGTGACAACTCTTCACCTTCTCAAAGAACTTAGAAACTTGTGCAGCTGTTGAATTTTGTTTAAGCCTTTGTGGACAGGGGATTCTTGACTTACACGGAAGTGGTGGGATGTAGTGCTTCTCCTCCTCCTCCTTTTCCTCTTTAGGTAGACTTTCATATTGAACATCCTCAACTATCTCACTTGCCTTCTCGATTTCCTCTGCAATTATAACTTTGATGGCCTTTACTTGCTCCCTTGGATTGGGCTCTTTATTGCTTGGTAATCTACCAGGATTTTTAACAGATAAAGCATTAGCTAGTTGACTTACCTATACTTCTAAGTTATTGATGGATGAGGTATGGTTCTTCATAATTTGGTCAAACTTTGCCTCTTAACTTGTAAATATAGTGTCTATAACATCCATCATCTTGTCTATCTTGCTCTTCAATGACTTAAAGTGATCTTTTTGGAATCTAGGAAGTCTTTGAGATCTTGCTTGCCCACCTGCATTGTTAGTACTCTAAGAAAAGTTTGGGTGGTTCTTCCACCCTGGATTATAAGTGTTGGAGTGTGGGTTGTTATCTTGTTGTGGTTGGCCAACATAGTTTACCTACTCAGTGCCACTAGCTCCCATTAAGAAACATTTTACAGTACCATGGTTTTCTTGCCCACAAAGTTCACATTGAAAGTGCATGGCTTTGACAGTAGAAGAAGAATTTTTTTGCATCTTGTTCAACTATCTAGTAAGGGCTGTGATCTGTGCTTGTAAAGCTGTTATCGAGTCAACTAGTATAAACCATTTTTGCTCCTTTGGCCTTTATCTACTTCTATCACTTGATCACATTAAACTGTTGCTTGCCAACTCTTCAAGAAGATGATGACCTACCTCAATAGTTTTTCGCATTAAAGAACCTCCAGTAGCTGCATCTATGGTTCCTCTTGTATTCTGATTTACACCATTGTAGAATGTTTACAAAAGGAACTCTCTTGGAAGGTTGTGATGTGGGCAACTTCTATGTAACTCTTTCAACCTCTACCAAACTTTGTATAATGAATCCCCATCACCTTGTTGAAAATTTATAATTTCCTTGATGATCTTTGTAGTTTTTGTCAAGGGGAAGTACTTGGCAAGGAAGGCTTGAGCTACTTGCTCCCAGGTGGTAATTTGTCTTGAATTGATTGTACCACACCTTTGCTCTATCTCTCAAAAGGAAAGAAAATAGTCTGGCTCTCACAGCATCATCATACGTACCTTGAAACCAGAAAGTATCACATATCTCCAACAAGTTGGATAAATGGGCATTAGGATCTTCTGCTGACAATCCATAGAACTGCACACTATTATGGAGGATGATTAGGAGTACCGGCTTAATTTCAAAATGGTTTGACGTGATTGCGGGTCTTACAACTCCTTGTGGACTAAATTCAAGCCTCATAAAGTCCATCAAAGTTCTCTCGGCCATTCCTTATTCTCCTTTTTTAGCCATATTTCTTTGCATAATGTCTTCGAGCTTTACTCTTCTCAGTTCTCGTTTATGTCTTGTTATATCCAAGAGTTTTTCGTCATTAAGTTATGTGGATTTTCACGTACTCCTTGTGTTCATATACTTGCAAAGACAAAAGAAAATGTATCAATAAAACTTAGATCAAAGTTACCTAAATAAAGTAAGATGCTAAATTATTAATCCCTAGCAATAGCGCCAAAAACTTATTTGCTAGTTTTAGTTATACTACAAGTATATAGGTTGTAACTTATAATATAATTGTTATCAATCCCACAAGGATTAAATCTAGACACCTAATGGTTTGAACTTCACTTTTTTAAAGGTAACATAAGATTACAGAAATTGAAAATCAAACTAATGAAACAAAGAAAAAACTAATTGTTAAACTAATGAAACTTGAATGTAAATAATCGTAGAAGAAATTAAAACAAAGAAGATACTCAATAATGGAGTCTTAGGAGTTG
>JAOXYD010203156.1:0-21621 GCA_028565735.1 Pinacopodium congolense
GATTCAGGTGATTAGTCCCTCTAAGATGTGTACGTATTCATTGCTAATGTAAATAACACACTCTCTTGCGTTATGCAACCCTATTCAGGTTAATAATCTAGGTAAAAGTTCTCTCTATGCCACGCTATTGATTAAATGTATTACCTCACTTTATGGAACCTATTGTTTTAGCTAAGCTTACACGTAACTCGGACATCTTATGTAAGCCTATCTCTAGGTCTCCATATAAGATGTATTATTTATGGAGTGATTCTAAAGCATAAAATGATCTAATATTTCAATCAAACATATACAATAAGCTCTCAATCAAGTATACACAAATCAAAGCATTGAAATCAATGTTTACATTCACATAACATTCGATAAACAATGTCGTTAAAATCTATAAATAATATTAATATAAAAGTATGGAAATTCAAGATTAAATAAAAAAAACAATAAATACTATATCCTAGAGTTCATAAAAATCCAAATCCTAATGAAAATTTAATTCCTAATAATAGTTCAAATCATAAAAACAATCAATAAAGACAAAGAGAAAGAAAGTCTTATGTTGATTCAATCTTGCTCCTTGACTATCTAATGATGGTTGATATGAATTCCTTATCTTGAGACTTCAGCTCTTGTGTTTGGGATCTTTCCTTTCCTTTAAAATTATGTAGAGATCATTTCAAGATGGTCTAAGACCTCAAAACCCTTCATTGGTAGCTCCCCTTGGTTTTTGAAGGCCAGAGAGCTTAAGAAATTAACCCAAGAAGGGTTATTTAAATGTTGCTTACACATAACTCATAGCTTGGACCCATGGTCATATGTCTTACTCATGATATCTTCTACTAAGATATCACTAGCATGGCTCTAGGCCTTGGGTCTTGTCCCTAGATGTGGATCTTCTGTTAACTTTTGTCTTCCTTTGTTTTTTAATCGGCTTTCCTTGGCAAGCTTCCAATGTTAGCCAATATTTCTTTCCTCTAAATTTTTAATA
The DNA here is from genome assembly GCA_028565735.1 of Pinacopodium congolense. Taxonomy (NCBI): domain Eukaryota; kingdom Viridiplantae; phylum Streptophyta; class Magnoliopsida; order Malpighiales; family Erythroxylaceae; genus Pinacopodium; species Pinacopodium congolense. The sequence continues at coordinate 983 of JAOXYD010203156.1, forward strand.
GGTGTAGCCTTTATAAAAAGGACTGATAATCAACTGAACAACTTTTTTTTCCTACCTTTTCTCCCATCAATGATGCTAACCTTGACAAATTGCCTACTTCCCACTTCATCCTCTCCTTCTACCCTTTCCTTAACTATCCATTGGACTTTAAATGAAATTTCTAGACACCCCCAATATCACCTTACCTCCTAAACCCACCTATCAACATGTGTGTACATGATTTTAGAAGAAAGGAATAGTAGACATTAAGAGATTTTGGATTGAATTTCCAAAGCACTATCTTTAAAGCAAGTAGTTTGATCAGAGAGATTCTTCTTTCAAATATAAATGAGAATTGAACTCCCTTCCCATTTTTATTTATTTTTAATAACCTTTTTCTTTCAAGTTCACATAGTATTACTTAAAACTTCTCAAAGAGTAAGGAAAAAAGAAGTAGCAATAGTCCCATACAATAGGATGGAGTAAACAAAAACAATTATGGAAAAAGACCAATTGCCTCAAGGTTAAACCACACAAAATAGAAATTGAAACGGAGAAATCTTCTTCGAGCCCCACTATATTTTCTTCATCATCATCTCCTCTAGAATCTATAGAAATTGAGATTTAAGAATTGATAAGGAAATAACTCAATGAATTAGTCTTTAATCAGAATGCTCCAGCTAGGAAATTTTCAATCAATAGTTCCATAGAAGTATCCTCTCTATTTACTTCTATCACGCTTAGACAGCTTTATATAAATAACCTAGAGGATATCAAGGAGTTTATTAATAAAAGGAAGAGACAAAAATAAGAAAGGAAGGTGAAAGAGATGAAGGAAAGTAAGAAAAGTAAGGCATCCATCTAAGAAGAAACTATACAAGGCCCTAACAGAAAAATAATTAGTTATTTGCTTTGTGGTTTTGATAGTCCATTAATGCAGGTGTTATCTTTACTAATTCTCAGTTGTGTTTTATTAGATATGATCCACGTATAGGGGACATACCCCTTTAACTTTTGTTTTGTTAACTTAGCTTAGACCTCTTTAAACAAATGGTTTCTATATAATATATACTTCTTTACATGAAAACATTAAAAAAATCATATTTCCTTTCAATATGGTGCAAAGATGTAAATAATATTAATGAATATAAGTAAAGAAATCCAAGAATCATAAAAAAAATTATTTGAATAATTATGAATTACATTGTATATTTTTTAGCAACAAATTTCAAAAAATAAAGTTTTGAATGTGAAAAGATTTGAAGTATTGCATTATAATTTTAAAAGACTTTACTTAAAAAATTTCAATAATTTAGAGCAACATGTTAACAGATTTAAGTATTGCATTGTAAATTTGAAAGACATGCTTAAAAATCTAGTATATTTTTCACATTGTATGTATGTAAAGAAAAATTACAACAACCTTTAAAATATGAAATTATGATATTTAAAATTATTTTTTCTTTTTTATTATTTTATTATAATAAAAGATTAATATTTTATAATTTTAAAATCAAATTCACTTTTTCCCAATACATACATGTGGGGAATAATTACAATAATCTAATCATAAGTACATATTTTTATTAATAAAAATGATAACTTGTTTATAAATACATCTAAAAATATCTTTATATAATAATTTAGTAATATATATTAACTTTTCAATAAACAATCGCTACTTTCATTGTAATATAATATAAATTCATATTTTTATAACAATAGTTACTTTTATATTCTTTGATACATTAACATTCAAAGAGAAATATTTTTTAAAATTTATATAAATAAATATATGCATATGCATATGCAACATTATTTATATACGTGTTGTGTAAATACAAAATGCAAGTGAAGAAGTTTAAATGCACTGGGATCAATCACAAAGTTGATTCATATGGATAAAAGCAAATGTATATTTCTGAATATATATATATATATATATGTATTTGTGCATATATTTAGCATACAATTAATGAGACCTTGAAAATAGTAAGAGTAATTTTATATAATATTAAATTTATATTCACTTCTTAAAATGTACATTACTTTTTTTGAATTTTTATATTTTACATTAATTATTATAATAAAAGTATAAAATTTTGTAAGCTTAATTGATTCACTTTTGCATAGATGTGGATAATTATAATAATTTTCCTCATATGATTTCTATCAACTATTAAATCTTTATATCTTATATATATAACCATATTAAACATCTAAAGAAATAAATATAATGGATATTGATTTAATTTCTTTATCATTAAACGTTTACGTTATTGGAGAGGTCATCATCTGTTTATAAGAATAATGATTTCTTTCTTTTAAATAATGATTACTTTCTTTCTTGTAACTACTTTAATTGAGTGTATCATTATTTCTTCTTCCTTATATCAAAAAGAGAGTGACCACTAAACCCCCGTCATGTCCCCTTCCACATAAGCATAATTACTTAAAATCACTAGCATTAAGATATAAGAATACTAAAACCTCTATACTGCATCCTTCCACCCCTCCTTTCAGTGTACCTCAACTGCCACCATTCAATATAACTGTGACTATTTTTTATATGACTACCGCTAACCTTAAATGACAAAACTCTTAAATTGGAGCGTTTCATACATGAGGATGTCTAAGTTCTATCTCTTTTGGATCCTGTTGGTGAGGTGATATTGAGTGCGATGGTGGTACTAATTGAATTGAGCACTTCAGCTTCTTATCAGATGTATAAGGATGTCAAAGATATATCTCTTTTTATTATGTGTCAATCTTGAAGTTGATATTTTTTCTACTCTGACTTATACATTCATACTTAATCTTGCATAAGTATGTCTCTTTATATGGGCACTGTATTAGGGCAAACTGGTTATATAGATTGTTTGTCATCAATGTATGGATTGTAAAAGAAGTTTGTATTATGTGTTATATCTTCTTATGTTATGTATGATTTAGTATTATATGGTATTGTACAGATTGTAAAAATTAGTATAATTGTTTGTATAAAGTACCAAAAAGTTATGTATGATGGCATAAATACTTATTTATATTATCATTTTTAATCACAAACTTAGCTATATTTTCATCTGCATATAAACACGTGTATTAGTTAAACCCATTGTCTTTTTTCATCATGGAGTTAGCTATATGTAAACCTATAATTAAGCACGTGTATTAGCTGTATATTGATGACTTAATCATTTTTTAGAGAGTTGGTATGTTATTTATTGAGTTGTTGTATGTTTTGTACAGTGGTCAATAACTACGTTTAAAATCATGGTCTGTCCTGCATTTACTGGTTTAATGAAATATCATCATTGTATGGTTTACCTACTTGTTGAAGTATTTTATATGTCATGGCATCTTATGTTTTAGACATGTGACCATTTCATTATGTAACATTTCATGAAATTTTCTATTATATCGTGATTATACATGTTGTACAGGGTCATATATATTTTGTGCAGTTATTTACAAATAGGTTATAAAAGTATAGCTAAACAATTCCCTAAAATAATATGTTGTTCCTACAAATAAAATAAGATGTAGCACAAGTAATGCAAGGAACATGTATAAGACCATGGTGTAAATTTATTATGTATTGTTAGTGTATATAACAGTGGTTGTAGCATAGGGTCAATAGTGTACTGTTAACTTAACACTTAATAAGCATGTCTTTAAGAAGTTTTTTTTTTTTGGTCAAGAGGTTTAACATTCTAAATGCATAAAGCCTATTTTTTCTGGCTGGTTTTTTAAAGATAGTAATTTATTCTACTCTCCATCCTATACCTTGAAAGTGAAAACAAAAGGCCCTCAGTTTTCTTAACAAAAGTTAAAGGTAATATCCCCCTCTTGTGACTTTTGTAATTAAAGTGGTCTTTCTATACTTGGTCTTATTCTAACAAGTTTGAGCATGTTCCCAAAAGTTAGGGTTCAGAATATCTTTTTATAGTCATTATCATTAAGTCTTCAAAATAGGGTTTTTCAGTCATCTTGTAAGAGGAATATATGTGTTGTTTAATTAATAAACCTAAGTTATTTGACTGTTTGATTAATCTATAGCATAGTGGTAGCACCCATCTCGAAGAAATTGTGATAGTGCTAGTGGAATATACTTTTAAAATTATAGGGACAAAGTTTTTAAGAAATGATAAGTGAGATTTAGGTTAGGTTTTAAATTAATTTGAATAATGTTTGAGTCCAAATGGTTGGTTGTGGTTGTATTTTAGTTACAGCCTCACTATTTTAAAATGCATATAGTTGCTTCATTTATATTGGTGTTCCTGTGGTCTCCCTCATGTTTATTGTCATGTTTGGGAAGGTGGGGAGGCTAAAGAAAATTGTCAAGTATCACATGATTATTATGAAGAGGAAACTTTGGTGTTTTTTTAAATAAAGAGGAACATTTTAAGGGGTGCTAAATTTTTTATATGGTTATTTGTCAAAATACTGATGTTATTTGTTAATTTCAATTGGTATTGTTGGTAGCAATTTATAACTTCATATCATTTTAGGTTATGTAAGTTGTAAACAACAAGCTAGTGTAAATAATAGTAGTGAACTGTTAATATTTGCCTTTGTGAACATATTTTTTTCTTTATGCAGTCGCTACATTTTTTTCTTTGATAAAGTTGTGTCATGAATGTGTGGAGGTAAAAAAAATTTTGAGGAGTGGGTAGGGCTAATACAAAGCAAGTGAGGGGATCATTACAAAGAAGAGAACAAGAAAAGATGTCAACATTTGCAGAGAGATGAAAAGTTGCTCTATTTTCTTTTGTGAGCATTTGATAAAGTTGCACTAGGAATGTATTTATGTTTTGCACATTATAAAGTTCTTTCATAAATGTGTGTAGAGAAAACAAAGTAGTAGAGTTAGTATGAGGGACATATTAGAGAACTAGAAGAGGTCTACGACACTTTCTACTCATAACTAATGTTGTTTAAATATCATGTTTATCCATAAATAGGAAGATACAGGTGGGCAAGTTCGTGGTGTTCATACACAAGCAGTAGAGGGGAGCAGTAGAAAGAAGAGAAGCAGAGAAATGAGGGGCTTGTATAGACATGAATCATTATTTTATTTATTATGTGATACATTGATTAAGATACATTAGTAAACCCTAAAATGTTTCATATTTTTATATTGTTATCTAATTATCATGTTGATTCATAAATAGGAAGATGTGAGTGGTGTGTTTATGATGGTGATCATTCATAGATAAGAAATTTTTTATGGACAACAAATGTAAGACTTCTATGCACTGTACATTATGATGCATTATTTACCTTCACTAACTGCAGAATTGTTAATTGCGATGTTATGTGAAAACGGTGTATTAATTGGTAAATTTTCTAAGCACACAACAAATTAATTGAGCCCACTAGATGGGTTTTGGTGAGTTTCTGAAGATGAAATGCTTCACAGTAAGGAATAACCTATGTTATTGGTTATGCAGATGTTTTAATCCCAATGATCTAACATTGATGAACAGGGATGACCAAGTGTAAGATATTTAGGTTGATGATGTGATATGGATTCTTGGTGTTCCAAATGGCTCCAAACATATGTCATCACACAAGGCTGATGTTAAGCTTAAAACATTACACCGTGAATATAAAGTTGTTGAGAATAAAATATTAGCAAAACTTGTTCTAAAGAAAGTAAAATCTGCATAAGAAGAAGAGCCCTTTTGTAGGAACTTCATTTTATATGTGCTAAGATTGTTTATAAACCCCATTTTCATCCTATGGGATTAGTGCAAACCTTTTATGTATTGTGATTGATTTAGATGGGTGAGAGAAGATGGCATGGGGTTAATTTATTCTTAGCCAATTGTGCAATTAGGGGAGACTGTTCCAAGAAAACATTCAGAAGAAAGGATATGTTCCTTCAATGGGTGGATGTGTTTTCGTTCTTATGGTGAGTTATTAATTTTAAATATGTGTTGAACCTTTACATATAGGTAAAATGTTTTGTTGTTACCACATCACACTATTGAATTACGTATGTTACATGTAGATTTTTTATTTTGACCATATTTATGGCAACTAGCTATTTCAATAGGGTAATGTATTAAGGATTTGTGATTGGGATGACCAAAGCATCAATAAGGCTATGGAGATTGACAAGTTTGGTCTACAAAACTATGAAAAATGTAAGGTGAATTTTGAATATTCTTAATATCTTTTTAATATTATAAAAATATTGTAATACATGTCTTTATTGAGTACTGACTATTTTTTATTGACTTGGAGGCTGTAATATAGGCTTCAGCATTTAACACGTCGTGGTGATAGGTAGGAGACAGTCCATTAACATTAGAATAACTAAATGAAGGTTGTGTGACATAGAAATGATAAAGTTAGAATTAGAGAGGAGTTAAGGGAAGACAGGCCTTCTAAGTTGGAAGGTGACAAGCACAAGACACAAAATGAGGCAGAGGTAATCAATCTGTATGACTTTCATACATGTCACAAATTTAGGCTTGGTATTTAATAGTTATTTATAGCTATTATATGACTTAAATCCACTCAAGAATGAGGCTTACCTTCCTTCTTTTTGAAATTAACATGTCGATAGTACTAGGTCGTAATAAAGGGGGAACGTTTAATAATTTTTTTAGTGAGGGCACGGATTCAGTCTGTGGAAGTACATGCATGCATGCATTTGTATAAGTAGGTGTGCAAATAAAACCATTACATGTGTAACTAACCACAAGTAATTTGGATAATTTAATGCATGTATAAAAGATGTTTACTTAATTGGTATTCATAAAAGAAAGAAGCATCATTTTTTTTCATCGTCATATGTTTGACATATGCAATTAATGAAGTCCAGTGTCCCCAACCTCAAAGGGACATTTATTAATCCTTCATATAGATTGAGCATTAAATAGGTCACTTTTGAAGTTAGGAAGTTGATAGTGTGACAAAAATTACCAACCTAGTGTAACATAACACAAATTGTTAGATATGAAAAATTAACTTCGTTACCCATAAATGTATGCAGTTAAACTCCAAAGTAGTTGACAACCTAGTGTTATCTAAGTATGCAGTGTATGGTAATTAAAGCTGGCTGATCTGACCGAACGGGGTTTTATGTTGAATTTATGCACTAGTATTATCTATGTGTAGCGTGATAATGCGTTAGATACTAATATCAGAACTGTAAATTCAGATATATAAGGGTCGGCACTGAATCTATGTTATTGCCACTTCTACCTAAATGAATAGAGGCCTGTTGGTGTTAGACATGGTTGTGAATGAAGGTTTCACTAGTGAAGTTTCATGCCAGTAACCTTGATTTTTGTAGGCATGATGGTCAACTATTTCCATTGCAAACATACCAAACATGAAGTGTTAGTACTAATAGGATTGCACAAAAAAAAAGAAAAAGACAACAATCCACATTATCACGCTTTATTCAGGTAGACATTGCACATTGAAACTAAAATTGATAATGGAAATGTTCTTTATTTACTTCCTCCTGTATTTGTTATTGATGACATCCTCCTAACATGATCTCAACGTTCTGTTGACAAGTCTACCCTGTTGCATCGACACGACAAGATCCCTTAACTCTATAATGCTTCCATCAATCTGAATGTCACTGTGGGTTTCCTTTCTTCTTACAACATTACTAAGTGTCACAAATTCTTAGTCTATCATACCTCCAAAATACTCATACTTTATGTCAGTGTCAATCGCATAATCCACAACTTTGTAAAATTTAGATTCCAACCTCCTTATTTGATTAACTGCAGCAACTATATAACCACCAACCTTAATTTTGGTATGGTAATTTGGAACATCTTTGCACCAACATCTTATAAATAAGATGGTCAGGGAAACTACTTATTTTATCACGGGTGTAGATTCTAAAAATATAATGGCAAACTACGCACTTTAATTTAAACAAGTTGTAAGAACAAATTGCATATTTTAATGATTTACTAACAATTATAGTGAATGTCTTAACTACGGCACCTTCCTGATCCATCTCTATAATATCATAAACCTTTGCATGACTTATTGAAGAATTACATGTTACATCACAATAAATGTCACATATTAGTTTATTTTGGATTTTTCTAAATATTATAAAACTATATATGTTTTGAAAAACCTTTTCTATAGCAAAGCGTGTCATGAATGGCACACAACTCTCAGAAGATAAGTAATCAAACTTAGCCTCACATTTAATTTTCTCTTTTACCACCTTTTCATGTTGTTTGATAAATTGAGTTAAGGAGTTACGTGTATGCACATACTCATCAAAATAAGCATCCTTTCCTCGACTCCTTTGAGTTATGGCTATCCTAGCCTAAAATCTATGTCTAGCATTGTTAATAGGTAAATGACATTGATTTTAAGCCATGATATGTTTTGCTTTTACCGATTTAATTCATAAATTGCATCATTTGAGAGCCCTTTTTGCTAACTTTCAGGTTTGTGATGTTCTTAGAGTTTATAGATTGGATTTGGAGTAAATTAAAGAAAAAAGGAGCAAGGGAGGAGCATAACAAGTCTTTAACGACAATTTTTGGAATATTAAATGGCACTATTTATGGATGAACAATTGTTGTTGATGATAGAAATAGAGACTTAAATGACAGTACTTAAACAACATTGTTATGCGATTATTCAACTGTCATTTTAGTCATTATATGAATCTTATTTATGATTTTTAAAGGTAACATTTAGTCAAATTACTCCTTAATTGTCTCTAAACCTTGACATCCACCTAAAGTACTATATAAAGACCTTTTTACATAATTCTTACACAATGTTAGAGCAGATTATCATCAAACTTCATAATAATTAGTTTTTTCTCTTATTTTTCTATTCAACTTTCATAGTTTCTTGCTATGTGTTTGTGGGGGCATTCAAGTGGTGGAAACATCCAAAAATCTTTAGGGAGTGTCCATCTTCTTTTTTTTATTTTTATTTTTTATTTTAACATTTGTATTGACTCCATTTTGTTAATTCATTCAATGGATATGTTTGTTATGACCTTAACCTTTTTTCAATTGATGAATATGTGTTAGTAAGTTATTTTTGGCTAAGGTTAGGATAACAATTAAGTTATGAACAGAATGTGTTGATTGGTTTTTATCCTAATTGAATGCATGTTTTTCCTATTTTTCCTTGATCACTTAGACTAAAGCTTTAGGGCTTTATAAATCCCTAACCATTGGTACCTAATTACTAGAAAATCAAGTGAATAACTCACTTGAATCTAAAAGTAAACCAAGTTTAGAGGCTTGTATGAGGATTCCTAGATTTAATAAACTTAGATTTAGGCTTCTTGAAATTTATACCTTTTATTCCAAGTTATTTATTAATCAAATAGGCAATTTGAATTTAAAAAACAAAATATTTTTCCATGGACATTGGTTTTATCTTGTTTTAGTAAAGTAAATCCTAGATCAATCTACCGCCATTAGTTTTAAGGGATTAACCCATTGAAATCTGAAACCTTAGAAAATTTTTATCCTTTGGTAAAAGTCTAGTTGTAGTTTTCTCATAGTTTTCATTTTACATATTTCATAATTTTTTTAGTTTTAGATTCTCATCAATCAAAACTCAATCATTTGGTAATTGAAAATTGTTTAACTTAGTGTTTACAATTTGTTCCTTATGGAATAAGATACTTGGTACACTCACTGTTTATATTACTTATTGACAAGGTGCACTTGTTTTTTATTTGATCTAGGTTAGAACCAGATCTATTTTGTTTAATTATAGAGCAAAACAAGTTTTTGATGCCATTTCCAGGGACCTAATTGTTATATATTAGGTTTAGACAGTATTAATTTTCTAACATTTAGTTTTTATCTTAGTAAGCCTATAGTAAGTTTATAGGTTGATTGAGGAGATAGCCAATAATAGTTTTTAATATTATACAGAAATACATCAAAGAAGGCATACTGGTTCTCATGTAGTTGACAATTCAATGGCATTATCAGCTCAGATAAAGGACTTAATGAAGAAGATAAATAGTCTAATGCATAGTGTTAAAGGAAGTGCAAGTACATTGATGAGGAGTTGTACTAGCTGTGAGCATTGTGGTGGAAATTCCCAAATATCTTTAGAGTGTCAAGTTGGTAACCCATTTGCATAAGGGTTAGAAGAGGCCCACTATATGGAAAATTATAATAGGCAAAGATGGAATCCGTACTCTAACACTTACAATCCAAAATGGAGGAATCATCATAACTTCTCATGGAGCAACAATTAAGGGTCATTGTTGTATGTCAGTCTTATATAAAATAAGCTCAAATAAATCCATATTTTAACACATAAAATCATAATTCATTAAGGACCAACTTTTCAACAAGTTCACTGGTTGTAAGAAGTAATAAATGGAGTATATTTAAGACTCTAAATGTCGATCCCACAAGGAAGTTCATATAAATAATAGGTCAATCAGATTACAATTATCTACAGAACTTTGATTTACGAATTAAATACTATAAAAACTAATCCTAAAAGGCTTCCAATAAATTATAACAGAGGTTCAAGGTTGAGTTTCCTAATTACAAATATTTAGTCAAGGCTCAAGTGATTGATGATTTAATTGATTTAGACTTTGTGAAGCCTAATATAGGGTATCTTCACTAAATTAAAATAGCATTATGGTTACGTGTCTTCCTTATCTCTATTTGTCATCTCTTGACGTTTAGTCATATATCCTACTTAGGTAATAGGCCTAAAGATTAAGAATTTTAGTCCTAAAATTTCCTATTTTAGAACTAGCACACTCATGATTAATCAAATTTTGGTCATATACTGATTTAAATCACATTGTTTCCTAATTTTTCCAATAGTTAAGGTAAACAGCAATCGGATCCTTAAATATTTAAAGACTTTATCCTAATTGATCAAATTAAGATAAGCATTAAACATTCAAATAAATAAATATTAACGCACAAGTCAATTATTAAACATCAATTAACACATTTAAAAACCTGGCCTTAACTTAAAATCACATTAAACACACATATTGATTAAAGAACACAAGATTAAGCATTAAACATACATAACTTTGATTAATTAAACTAACAATGTAATACACTGAAATTAAGAGGTTAAAATTAACCAAAGAATATTCCTGGATGATATTCCACCCATGAATAGCATGTATCCACCACTGGATGCTTGAATCAAAGCTTAGAACTCCAACAACACAAGATTGAAATGGAAAACTAACTATCACCTAACTAAAACTAGCATAATCTGAAAAACAACTAAAAGAAACGTGTTTAATCATAAAGCTACTTGCTTCTCAGCTTTAGAACATCCCTTATACTTATAGGAAGTAGCTACTAAAGATTGAAAACAGATAATAGTCATAATTGTTAAAGGAGTTGCTGGAAATCACATTTGTCAACCTTTAATGGTAGTTTGACTCAGAGCACAATGGTACTGTTGAGGGAAAATGGAACCACCATTTAGCTCTTATTTGTTCATCCTTGACTTTGGGTTGTTGGAAGTAAAATGGGGGTTCCTCCAGACCACTATTGAGCTCCTGAAAGTTGATGTTTTTGCTTCCTTTTTGCACATTTATTTAGATATTCACATCGACCTATAAATTAGAAATTTCTAAACATAAATTAAATATTAAAACACTAAAATAAGAGAAAATAACATTAAAAAAACACTCCAAATTTAAACTCTAACAATTCCCTCAAACTTGAGTGTTTGGTTGTCCTCAAGTAAACCAAATAATCGTCTAATTTCAAAATAATATATAATCACAGAAAATAAATAAATTTCTTCAAACATAATCACTGAAAGCTTTTCCTTAATTAGTCATAAGCAAACTAAATCATCATTCAATTTCAAAATAATATATAATCATAAAAAAATAAATTTATTTAAACATAATCATTAAAAGCTTTTCCTTAATTATTCAATTATGAAACAAATCATTAAGATGATGTAATGATTAATTAAGCATGTCTATCAACAAGTGAATTTAAATAATTTTTGTTTCTTAAAATTCAATCTGAATCATAAAAATCATTTCTAAATATAAAATGAATATACACAAAGTAAAATGTCTCCTCAATTAAAAAAATTCACATCTTTTATTTATTAACAACGTAAAAATATATAAGTGAGTTTTAAAAACTTGGTTGAGATATCAATTAGTGTTTTTAAGTCAAAGTGAATACCTTGTCATGAGCACTCCCGGTTACTCGGCTAAATCACATTACATCACATCAATTGGCTACTATCATGACTCCATAACTTTAACCTTTCCATCGGTTAAAATTCAGTGGAGTGAATTTATTGATTTACTTATTCAAGTATTTTTTAAAGCATTTTTTCTTGTTTTTCACAAATGAAATAAGATGATGAAAATTTTTTAAATAAGTCACAAATCATTTAAGAATATACATTTTATACAAAGAAAATCATAATGATCATTAAGTATTCATAAACTTCAATTGTTAATCATCATGATTAATTAAAAATATATCATCTTAAATCATAAAAGTAATCGAAATCAAAAGGAAAAATTTTCAATGAAAAGTGAAAATATTGAAAAATTTTCACAAATTATATAATATTAAAAAGGATAACAAAATGTTATTCTATAAGACAAGAAAAACTCAAGTGTGATTAAATGACATATCCCTGCCCCACACTTAAATTGAACATAATTCCTAATGTTAATAAATCCAAAATGAAGCACAAAATGTGAGGAAAATAATAGACCTATGTAAATATGATCATGATATTGCTCTGTTAATGTGAATTGTAGCCATATGAAAATCAAGGATGGAGGATAAAAGTGCCAGAGACAGAATACAAAACACAAAATTGAAAGCAAACTCACCAAAAGGGTGCTAAAAGAACACCAATTTATTTATTGCACAACAAGTGCTTTTTTAAGGTCTTTTAGCTGGACCATAAGGTTAGATAATTTTCTATCTCTTCCTATGTCTACCACCCTTCTCATCCTCATCCTTAGTATAATGACAAACTAATTTTGGAAAGGTTCTAATACCATCTAGTGGGATCCTAAATTCATAAGTCTTACCCTTAACAAAGCACCATGTTAAAAATTCTAAGTAAGCAACTCTTGGCCTAGGATTAAAAATTGAAATATCTATGAAGTCAAAGCTCTTAAATACTTCCTCAGAATCCTTAATAATTTCACTTTACACAAAATTTTCATCTAACTCAATTGCAGGGTCATCACTAAATATGCCATCAATTATGCCCTCAATAGCTTGGTTATCACTCTTAGATTTAACAGCATCTAAATCAACATCACATAAAGCTAGTATAGGCTCACCACTATCACTTGCTAGCTTACTTAACTCTACATGATCAATTTTCCAAATTAATCTTAAGATTTCCTCATCGTTCGTTGATTTTGGTCAAGTTGAGGTTCACTAGATAAAGATTATTAAAACGTAACCTTATTAAGGCAAGAATAATCAGGGTGATCTATCTTACTATACGTGTAATCATCTAAGCACTCAGATTACTATTGATTACAAAAAGGTGAAGGCTATTCAAAATAAGATTGATTTAGCCAAGAGTAGTAAAGTTAATCCATTGAATCAGGGGTATAGGTAGGTCAATTTGATAAAAATGATTCGTATAACTATCGCCCTAATCAAATTCGACTTTAGGCTTATACTACCGGCTATCTTATCAATGATCCTATTGCCTCAACATCTTCTTGATCACTAACAGAAATCACCAAAAGGCAACTCACTATAAAAACACAAATAAAAAATAAAAAAAAGAAAATTCTAATATAAACGTCAAGCAAACATAGAAAATAAGAAAAATAGCACATGAAATAAACTAAATTTATATAGTAATTGACACTGATATATTCCTAGTATTACAGTTACTTTCGGGGAAATGGTGCAAAAACCTTGTCAGTCGATCTTATACAAAATAACCTGAAATAAATCTATCTTTTAGCACACAAAATAAAAATTCATTCAACACCAACTTTTTGACAAGTGCATCAGATGAAAAAAAAAGTGGAGTATATTTAAGACTCCAAATGTTGATCCCACAAGGAAGTGTATGTATGTACTGGGTTAACCGAATTATAGTTATCTAAAGAACTTGGATTTATGAATTAAATACTATAAAACTAATCCTATTCCAATCAGTTATAATAGACCTTCAAGATTGGGTTTCTTAATTACAAATATTTAGTTAAGGCTTAGGGGGTTGATGATTTAAATGATTTAAAGTTTATGAAGTAATCTAGGGTACTTCACCAAATCAAAACAACGTTATAGTTAAGTGACTGCCTTATCTTTATTGATTCTATCTCGAAGTTTGGTCATGCATCAGACTTAGGTAATAAGCCTAAAGATCATGAAGTCTAGTCCTAAAATTTCCTATTTTAGAAATTACACCCTCATGATTAACTAGAGTTTGGCTATGCACTGATTTAAACCACATTATTTACTAATATTTTCAATAATTAAGGTAGCCAATAATCAGATCCTTAATTATCTAAAGACTTTATATTAATTGTTCAGGTTAAGATAAACATTAAGAATTCAAATAAACAAATATTAACTCATAAATCAACCACTAAACATTAATTAACACATTTAATATCCTAGTCTTAACTAAAAGTCACATTAAGCACACATGTTAATAAAAAAAACACAAGATTAAGGATAAAACATACATAATTTTGATTAATTAAACTAACAATATAATACAACAAAATTAAGAGGATAGAATTCATCAAAGAAGATTCACAGATGGCATTCCACCTCTGAATTACATGTAACCACTGCTGGAAACTTGAATCAAAGCTTAAAACTCCAAATACACAAGATTGAATTGGAAAACTAACTAAAACCTATCTAAAACCAAAAAAAAAACTAAAACTAACTAAAAGAAATGTGTTTAATCCTACATCTACTTGCTTTCGGCATCTGGAACGTCCCTTGCACTTATAGGAAGAAGCTGCTAAAGATTGGAAGTAGACAGTAGCAATAATTGCTGAAGAATTTGCTAGAAATCACGTCTTTTGACCGTCAACAGTGGTTTGACTCAGAGCACATCAACATTGTTTAGGGTGGGTGGATTGTTGTTTAGCTTTAATTTTTTCATCCTTTAACATGGGTTACTGGGAGTAAAATGGTGGTTCCTCCATACCACTGTTGAGCCCTTAAAACTTCATATTTTTGCTTCCTTTCTGCTAATTTCTTTAAATATTCACATCAACCTACAAATTAAACATTTAAATCATAAATTAAACATTGAAGCACTAAAATAGGGAAAATAACATCTAAAAACACTATGAATTTAAACCTTAATAGACATAGTCCTAACCTTCTAATGTTCAGAGAGTGACACCTTCAATATTCAAGGCTTCCACTTTTATGTTGCTAGAACCATCCAACCTTGAAGAGCTAATCATGAAGTAAATCTCCAATACAAAGGTTAAGATTTTGTTAAAGGAAAGAACTCCAAATTCATTGCTTGGTGCCATTAAGGCCAAATTGCAGAGAATGAAAAGGTAATCTCTTTAAGGAGTGGTAAACAACTTAAGGGAGCTGAGGAAAATAAGAAGGATGAATAGCCTAGGAGAGAGTTCTTTATTTTTTAATCCCATCACGAATCCAAAAAAGGAGAGAGTCAAGAAGAAAGAAAAGAGGAGGAGAAGGAAGAAATAATTGAAAAGGAGGATTATCCCAATTTATTTGCTAATCCCATCACGAATCCAATAAGACTTAGGGTTCCTTATCCTCAAAGGCTTAAAAGTAGCAATTAGATAAGCAATTTGGTAGATTCATTGAAATTTTTTAAAAGTTACATATTAACATTCTCTTTGTTGAGGCTTTAGAGGAAATGCCTTCTTATGTTAAGTTCTTTAAGGAAATCTTGTCCAATAAGAAGAGGCTTGAAGAGTATAAGATAGTGAAGCTGAATGAGGAGTGTTCAGCTATTTTGTTGAATATGTTAACATTGAAGCTTAAAATCTAAGAAGTTTCACTATTTCCTACACTATTAGTAGTTTGCATATAGTTAGAGCATTGATGGATTTTGGCACAAGCATTAACCTAATGCCTCATTTTATTTTCAAGAAGCTTGGATTGAAAAAGCCCAAATCTACTGTAGTTTAACTTCAATTGATAGATCGATCCATTATTTGTCTGAGGGGAGCTAATGTGAACATGCTCGTAAGTGAACAAGTTCATTTTTCCAGTGGAATTTTTGGTCCTTAACATGGAGGAAGATCATGACATTCCCGTCATTCTCAAGATACCTTTCCTGGCTACGATGAAGACCATCATTTACATATAATGGGGAAAACTCACATTGAAGATTTAAGATGAAGAGATAATTTTTATGTATTTAATACCATGTGACATATGTCGACTCTTAACTCTTGCAATTTTATTGGCATCTGCTCTCCTGATATTGATCATTTTTCTTTGTGTAGGATTGTTGGAAGAAGAGGCATAAGGGTACTCGAAGAGTTAGATGAAGAATTTCAAGAGGATTTAGGAGCACAAGGAGTTGGTGTGGAGCAAGCATATTTGACACAGTCTCAGACTTATCAACCTCTCTAGAGACTAGCCAAGCCCTTATCCAAGCCATCGATTAAAGATCCTCTAACTCTTCAACTCAATCCTTTCCCTACTTATTTAATTATTTCCTCTTGTTTCACAAGCACCAAAGTGCATAAGCAAGTGTGTTAGGCCTATATATCACCTTAAAGGGGGCTGAATTAGGTACTTAAAGAATTATCTAAAAGTATGCAACAAATTTTAAAAGACGTATAAGCAACAATAATTCACCAATGTAATCAAGTAATGCAAACTAAAAAAATTAAGTGCATAAAAATAAAGAAAGAGGGAAGAAGGACACGATACAATTTATTCTAGTTCAGAGCTATACACTTGCTCCTATGTCTAGTCTCTAACACCACTATTAAGATTTTTTATTATTGCATTTGAAAAGAATAAAATGTTAGATAACACAATCCTTTTCAAGGCTTAAGGATAACCTTTCATTCTTTTCTTTTTTCCTTAGGCTAAAGAATAACCTCTCAATCTCACAAGAATAATTATTAAAGAAGATTTCACTTAGTCTCACTTTAGTATATAAAAGAGGCTTGCAAAGATGAATGCACAATAAAAAATCTTAAAATTCCTTACACATAAAAAGCCACATAATAACTTATGAAACTTTGTCTCTAAATACTCAAGAACACTCAAACAACTTCTTAGATAATTCTTGTATGTTTTTATATATATAAAATGATGTTATAAACACATACTAAAACAACCTATTTTACATAAAAATGTTCAAAATAGTTGTTGTTCAACAGATCTAAAAGATCATAGTCATGAATAATATTACTGTTCTATAATCTGAACGTTCCTTAACTCACGCTCCATTTTCGTAACATTTGGTTGATAGATAGTGTAAGCCCTGTGGCACCCAAGATGCGGATTGAATTGGGTGTTTAAAAAATTCTTTACTAATTAAAACTAGTGAAGTAAACCAATTGGAATCTAAATGCAATCACTAAACTAAAGTTCAACGTAAGATGATATGGAAATGCAAATGCCAAAATGAATGTAATAAATTAAAATTCAAGTCACACAATCTTTTGTTTTGAATCTTTTGTTAGGTTATTTTTATTTTGAATCTTTTGTAACTTGAGATGTTTAGGTTATTTAAAGTTTTAGTAACTCTAATCACGTTATTCAAAGTTAGATAGCCATATGGGGATATGTTTTGGTTCATTCTAAACTTTTAATTTCATGTACTATTGTTGTTATTTTGGATTAATTAAAGTATTATTTCTTAAGTTATATTTATTATGTTATTTGATTAATTATTATGCTTAATGTTTAATTTCAGTTAAGTTATCATGCTGAATTTGTTTATGGATGATTAATTGTGTTAATTTTTTATCAATG
Organism: Pinacopodium congolense; assembly: GCA_028565735.1. NCBI lineage: Eukaryota > Viridiplantae > Streptophyta > Magnoliopsida > Malpighiales > Erythroxylaceae > Pinacopodium > Pinacopodium congolense. The sequence continues at coordinate 18,898 of JAOXYD010203156.1, forward strand.
CATGATTAGAGAATTAGTGTTTATTTATTGAATGCTTAATGCTTGTCTTTAATTGATAACTTAGGATATTGCCATCAGATAATCTAAGATCCGACAATCTCTACCTAGGTTATTAGAAAAGTCAATAAACAACATCAATGAATTAACCAAAGATTGGTTAATAATAAGGGTACTAGTCTTAGATTAGGATAATTTAGGATTAGACTTCCTAAGTTTTAAGCCTATTACCTAAGTCTAAGGCATAATCAAATCCCAGGATAGGACCAATAGAGATAATTTAGTGTCTTAACCATAACGCTACCTTTATTTAGAGAAGACCCTAGATTAAGCATCACTAATCCATCAATTAAATCATCTACCACTAAAGCTTAACTTAATAATTTAGGAAAAGCTACCTGTGACTCTTTTAAAATAAATTGGAATTTTTCTAGGCTTTTTAGATTAGTTTTTAGTTATTTATTTCTTAAATCATAAAATTCAGTGTTCTCTAGATAATTGTAATCCGATTGACTTAGTACTCACATTATATAAACTTCCTCATGGGATCGATACTCAGAGTCTTAAATATAGTCCACTTTATTACTTGATTCGACCTATACGCTTGTCGAAAAGTTGGTTTCGAATTAACTGTTAAATTATGCTTTGAAAGATAGATTAATTTGACCCAATTTTGTATGTGGCCAACCGCAATCAAGTTTTTGGAACCGTTGTCAAGGAAGTAAATTGTAATATTAGTGATCTTGGTGTCAGTTATTCTAGAGGTTATTTAATTTGTATTTTATGTTTATTTGATATTTTTTTATCAGTTTCTTTCTTTGTTTTGTTTTGTTGTCATCTTTGTTTGTATAGAGAGTGGACTTTTTGTGGCTTCATTTAGTCATCAAGAAGATATGAAGGTAACAAGACCATTGGCTTGATAGCCAATGATATGAGCCCAAAGCTAGGATTAATTGGGATGATAATTGGATAAATACCTTTGACAATTTTGAAACCTATACCCCTAAATTTAAGGAATACCCTGATTACTCTTGCTTTAATCCTTCTTGTTTTGAACAACCTTCACATTTTTATAGTCAACAGTATCCTAAGTGTATAGATGAGTCTACCTCTAGTTGGATGGATCATCCTGATTATTCTTGGCTTAATAAGGCTGCATTCATTTCACATTTAGAAAATCCTTCTTAGCCTGAGCATGATCAAAGGACCATGGAGAAAATTTTAGAATCAATTAGGGAAATTGATCATGTAGAGCCAATTGAGCTAGCATATGAGAGTGGTGAGTCAGCACCAACTTTAGGTAACCCAAATTTTGACATTATTGATTGTGAACATCAATTCCGGGTCGCTGAAAATAAGATAGATGAAGAGTTCAAGGTACCATATGAGAGCATAGATTTCATAGGTATTTCGGCTTTTGATTCGCGAATGAAAGTGAGATACCTAGATTTTTTTCAAAAATGATTTGATAAGGGTAAGAATTATGAATTCATGACCCTTCTGATTGGTATAAGAACCCTTCCGAAACTGGTTTGTCATTATTCCAAGGATGAGGATGAGGATGAAAAGTTAGGTGTTGGAAAAAAGCTTAGGTTGAAAATTTCCTAACACTAAGGTCAATCTAAAAGACCTTAAAGAAGCGTTTGTTAGGAGACAAACCAAACTTAGAAGTAGGATTTCATATGCTTTTAATAACATAGTATTCTTTTAGTGTGTTTTAGTGTGTTTGTTTTTAGTTTTATGTGTTTTCTTTTGTTCCTTGTGGTTGGATCTTTTGTCCTAGATTTTCATATAGCTGCAATTCACAGTCACATATTTATCCAGGTGTATTCATTTCCTTTCTCTCACATTTTATGATTATTTATTAATTTATGAACATTAGGGACAATGTTCAATTTAAGTGTGGGGGAAGGATAAGTTAGTTTATCACACTTAATTCTTTATTGTCTGATAGTATATCAATTTATCGATTTTCTTTTACTAGTCCATAATTTTTGAAAAATTTTTTGGATTTTGATGTTTATTATTGTCCATGTTTTATTTTGACTTTAATTATTTTTACAATTTAAAATTTCATATGATTAATTTTGACTATTAATGATTAAATGCTTTTAAATCATTTCATAATTTGGATAACGAATACTTGATGATTAGAATGAAACTCCCCATATAAAATGCAACTTAAGGAGTAATTTTGTGACTTCTTTTAAAACACTTTTATCATTAAAATAAATAAATAACTTAGGTAATTAAATATTTTAGCAGAATTCACTCTGCTGATTTCTAATCTTATACATATATGTAAATAAAAAATAAATAAAAAGATAAAATAAAAATAAATAAAAAGGAAAAGGAAAAGATATATATATATGTGCATAAGGTTGAAATTATGAGTGATATTTTGGCTAGTTGATTCGATGTAATTCAGTTGAGTAACTGGGGGTTGTTCATGACAAAATGTTCACCTTCGTATCAAAAGATTGAGTTACTTCTCAACCAAGTTGCTTACATATTTAATTAATTAGTTAACTAAATAAAGAATGTGAAAATGTTTAAAAGTTGATGCATTAAACTCATTATATTTGCCTTTTACATGTGGAATTGATTTTTGTGATGTAGGTTGAAGGTTGAAAAAGAATGAAATGATTTGATATGAATAATTGATTATATAACATTTTGATGAGTCATTATTTTTGAAAGATGAAGAAGACATTTTCAATAATGATG
>JAOXYD010203172.1:0-21614 GCA_028565735.1 Pinacopodium congolense
CCTCTTGGCCTTGAATCAAGATTGTTGTAAAGGTTCCTCTTGGCCTTTAACTAAGATTATTGTTAGTGAATTTCCAACAAGTAGTTGGAAAGAGGACGTAGTCTATCTTTAGGGTAGGCGAACCTCTATAAATCTTGTGTCCATCTCTTCCTTATCTCCTTTTTATATTTGTGCATTTGTGTTTGCTTAATTATTGATTGAGTTTGCTTAATATTGGCATAAAGTTTGTCTTTCATTTTAGGTTGAATTTTGGTTTAGAGATTGTATATATTTGAAATTGATCAAAGGTGTTTAAGGTATTTTAATTCAGCAAAGTAAGTTTTAAACACTCAATTCACCCCCCCCCCTTTTGGGTGCCATAGGGCTAACACAAAGTAAACATCTTATTCAAGAATCAATTAAATATGCACTCAAATCATATAAAAAACTCCCTTTAAACCTAAGATAATGATTATGAAAACATATCCCAAAGATGTATAATTAGGTTGTTATCACACCTTCCCCCTCAATTAGGTGTCATTTAGGGCTAACAAAATATGTTGAAAATTTTTTATAATCTTAGTATGGAATCAAGGCCTTCAGATTACTACGCACCTTTTTTTTTCTTTTCCCTAATCCTTTGTAAACCTTAATTTTTTTTCTAGGCATGGAAAATGTTGGAGAGCCCTAAAAAGAGGGACCAAATTTCTCTTTACTCAGCCCTGTATCCTCCTTATCTCCTGATTTCCATCATCCTTAAATTGGGTTTAGTTAGGCCGATCCATAAAATCACCTATAACCCTTATTCTTCTTTATTTAAGTTTTTTTTCTTTTTTATCTATGCTCAATTAAATTTATTTAGACTAATAAAATCATACGCTTTTATAAAATCTTGTGATATGGTTTAAATCTATATCAATCCTTGAAAATTAAATTCACCTAACCAACATTTAGATTTGACTCAAGTCAAACTTTTATAATTCACACACAACGTTCCCTACGTGTTTAATTATCTTTAAAACATTTTTAGATATTAAACTAACCTCTCTATAAGGTAATTTTTATTGAGTCTATATCCCCTATTTTCAAACACGATACCTGGTATATAAGTAAACATATTAGTAAGATAATCTTTTTCAAAAAGTAATAAAAGGTGACTGCATAACTAATTTATTGATTTTCTTCTTCAACAAGGTATAAAAGGTGACTTCATTTAATTTGGACTAAAAATTTTCAATAGAAAAATAAGATAATAACCTATTCGTTGGAGCATACTACAACCCTAAGTGGTGAAGATTTGACATCAATATGCCAAACTTTTCTTATAAAAGCTCTTAAGAAAGATCAAAGTATTTATTTCATAGTCTATTGGTATCAAAATGGTTATAAGTGCAGTAGCATTACATATGAGATATCAACCAGTCTACCCTTGTAATAAACAAACACTATATAACTGTATTGCATAAAAAAAGCTAATGGTGCATAAAACATACATATTTTTTTGCATTATTTAGTACTTGTTATGAGAAGTTTTTTATGCAATTTCATGTTATTTTGATATAATTTTCGTTTAAATCCTTTAATGAGATGTTACTCATATGATTTGATTTTTATCACTTTTCATAGAATTTTAGAGAACAATTTGACATAATTTTAGGATTTCAAATGGTGTTTAAGAAAATCAATTGAGGGAGCTCCACGCCAAATTTCAAGGGCATATGACAAGGCCATGAAGAATGCATAAAAAGAAGAACAAAAAAAGCTCAAACAAGTTCTAGTTTTGGTATGGGTGACTTTGGTGAGGCATTATATGTACTTATGGAGTTCAGATTAATATAGGGCTAAGTGGGGTGTAAGACCATCATATAAAGAAGCTTCATATCAAATTTCATGTCCAAAGGACAAATGGAAAAGAAAATATGGTGAAAATACTGAAGGAAGGTAGAAGCTAAAAATTCCTACAAAAGGCCATGAGTTAGGCCACGCCCATGACCCAAACCATGGCCAGTGGCTAGAGAATCCCATGTTTTGGGCCACATCCATGGCCTAAACTATGGGAATCCTTGGGAAACACGTCCTTTGCCCTAGTTTTATGATAATTTTTAGTCTTCTAAGCCTCAACAAAGCATAATCTAACTAACACTCCAAAGAGGACAAGTTTAGGGCTCTTCTAAAAGGTTTTCATTCAATTTTGAAGGATAACAATAGATACAAATGCATTTAATTAAAGATCATGGATTGGATTTTATACGTCACGCATCAAGAATTCAAGGATTCAAGATAACTTCACCATGTGATTTCTTAATTTTTTCTTTCTTATATTTGTTTGTATGAATATTTCAATGTGCAGGAACTAAATTTCTTTTAGGATTTTGGTTTTGTATAAACTATAGGATTTAGTGTTTATTGTCATTCTTGGATTAAATCTTGAGTTCCAAATTTTGAATTAAATTTGTTAATGGATGCTTATGAACTTTGAATTCAATTGTTATGCGAATGTAAACTTTGCTTTTAAAGCCTTAATTTGTGTATGATAGATTGAGAGATCAATTATATGCATTAGATCATTTCATTAACAAAGTATCTTGCATGAAGACCTAGAGATAGGCGTACATAAGATATCCGGGTAAGGTGTGAGATTAACTGAAACAATAGATTCCATAGAACTAAGTAATGTATTCAATCTTTACATGGGGATAGAGAGAAGTTTTGCATAGTTTATTCAATTAAATAAGTTTGCATAACTTGAGAGAGAATGTAATTTATATTGGGAATAAATTATAGAAGTCGAGTTAAAATAAGAATATAATCAATACAAATGCATCCTAGAGGGTGTAATTGCCTAAATCTTATTTTTATTCTTGATTGTTAATCTTTACAAGTGTCTTAGGTATTTATTTTATTTGTTTAGTTATTTTATTTCTTAATAATCAATCAATCCACTGTTTTGATAAGTTAGCTAATTTAGGTAGGAATCCATTTATAATAGCAGTCCTTGTAGATCGACACTTACATTCACTAAACTATATTACATTAGTTATAGGTACACTTACCTTCTTAGTATGTTATAATTTAGTGAACGTGTTTCTTAGTTAAAATTTATTAAAATGTAAGTATCATAACACCATCAAAAGCGTTGTTATAGTCACTACCTTTTTAAAGAATTCTCTCATAGAAAATGGCTTATGAGGAATATAAATTAAATATGTTATTTTTATATTTGGAGAGTGTATATAATACCGAATGAATTACAATGATATTGTAACTATAATTAGGACAATAGTATTTAATTTTTTAATAAAAAATACCTTCCATTCGATATGAGAATTATAAGTTACTGGTAAAAAGGCAAAGAAATATATTCATTATCCTCCTCTAATAGATTCAAGAACAAGAGGAAGAATTGATGCCCTACTTTAATTTCTAACCTTTTTATATAGAAATTAGGGAGTGTTTCATTGGCCATAGTAATAATAATGTTATTGGTATGACCATATCATCATAAGAGAAGTAAATATATTGACTTTAGTATGAATAGTTTTGTAAAATTGTTAATATAAATAAATTCTTTTCATTTGAAGATTAAAAAGAAGAAAGAACTTCACTCATAATTACTTTTTTATTCTAAAGAGTCTTTTGATACAATTATCAAATGTGTTATATCATTAAGCTAATAGTTTGTTGTGTAAGCCTCATACTAGGAAAGATAAGAAAAACATAAAATTAAATAAATCACTATAAATAAAATCAAAATTGTAATAAGAAAAGTTAAAAGATATTAGTGATACATATATTATTCTCACAAAATGATTTATTGCCAGATTAATAGATTACTTCAAATGGTGAAGGCAAGACTAATAATTTGAGTGAAGTTGGTTCACTTAAATTAACATCTAAGTGAATAGAAATAAGGGTATGACATATAGAATGATATGACACACACACACACATACAAAAAATATGCAAGATGAACACAATTAAAAATAATATAGAAATAATAACACTATCAAAGAAATAGATTGAAGGTATGATATTTCGGGACGATTATTGATCCTTGAATCTAAATAAAATGTGCTTTAGCTATAGTGTTAGCCTATGGATTTGAACAAGCTTTCAAATCCTTAGTTCCTCTAAAGTAGGTAAATTTAAGAAGCTCTAGAAATACCTCTATTTTCGCTATAACCTCGAATAAGCTTTCCAAATTTAATAGTGAAAAAGCATTTGGAAATAAGGAACGAATAACTTAGGCCACTAATACGCAAGCTCAAAAAATGTATCCTACAGGATTGGAAACTTAGACTAATTGGTTAAGTTTGTCTACAAATCCAACTAGTATATTACTACGTTTAGAAATCGCTAATGACTATTATGTATCAAAGCTCAATCCTAACATTTGGATTAGGAGTTATGAAAAGGATGGTCAAGCCCAGAAATAACACCTAATTCTTGACATTAAACAAAAGTTTCAAACTAATCTAAGCCTAACAGCACCAATTAAATAAAAACCCAAGTTCATTCTCATAAATAATTGCCTATCATCCTTTTTATACCTTCTAATCTTTAAGAAATTAGTTACACATGCTCAAATTAATCAAAAAAGAAATCAAATAAATATAACTTGTGCTTAATCAAATGAAATCAAGGCTCGAAAATTTCAGACAAGTAATGAAAATCAAGATTCAACATTAAATCTAATGAAAACTTAAGATTTTTATACTAAGAATCAACTAAATACAACCCGTATCACAAAATTCAAACTAAATGCATTAAAATATAAATTATATCCTAAAAGTCAGAATAAAAACTGAAATTAAACAATCTAGAACCTAGGAAAATGCATAAATCTCAACTACTAAGCATAAACTAACTAAAAACATCAAAAATAAATGAAAACCCATAAGATAAACCATCACACATGCTAGTAATTAATAAAGACAAACTTGAAACAATAGGAACCCAAGCTTAAACTATTGAAATGAATGTTGGAAATTAAAAATAAGACCATCTATTCATTTATAATCAAGATTCCTTACAATATTCAAGACTGTTGCGTTGATTTGGTATCACTATTTTAACTTAAATAATTTAATCAATTCACATGCAATTTCAATTCAAATGCAAATTAACATAACGACAGTGTACTGATCGCAAGTAATAAAGTGTAGCATATTTAAGACTCTGGAATGTCAAACCCACAAACAAAATGTGTAACTACTAGGGAAATTGGCTTATAGTTATCTAAGGAACCTTAAAGACTTTAAAACTAAAGGGTTTAGATGACTTAATAACTCTAAAAACCCATAAAAACTTTCCAACTCTTCAATTGAATTCCAAGTTGTCTAAAGATTACCAATTGATTAACTTGCTCAAAACTAGGCCTAAATGACTCAAGTGACCTATAAAATGAATTGAAAACTCTAATATAAGGCCTTCACTAGCTCAAAACAATGCTATGGTTAATTCATTATCTTATTTCTAATTAACCTAAATTGAAGTTTGGTCATGCATCAATTAATAGGCAATTAGACATAAAGTTCAAGAAGTTCTAATCCTAAAAATCATTTTAAAGATTAGTGCTCTGATGATAACCAAGGTAGATTTCTTGGATCCCAGGATTAAAACATATTGTTTACTGAATTTTACAATGATTTAGGTAGATATTATCATATCCTAAATTATCTTTATTCATATTCTAAGTGGTCAACTTAAAATAAGCATTAAGATCTCAAATAAACAAAGATTATGATTCAATTATGTATTAATCATGCACTCAAGACATTCAAAGAGCTGTCTTAAACTATAATTAAGATTCAAACATCATAAATAAACAAGAATTTTTTAATTGAAATCAAGCAGCTCATATCTTGCATAAATAAGAATAAGGTGATTACAAAACAAGGGATTTGAGTTTAGGAAGCACCAAATGATGAAACCTATTGATAGACAGCCTCCCAACAAGTCTAGAAACACGCTTGAATATTGAAAACAACTGTAAATTACAATCTACAAAGCCAGAAAAAGAAAAAGAAACTAAAATCCTAAGGGAGATTTTGATTTGAATTCCCCTCTCAATACGAGTAAAAACTTATGCAAATTTGGTCTCTAAGTCTTCTTATATATGTCTAGGTCAAGTGGGCATAAGTTGTAAGTAAGTGGAGCAAGTTAGGAGCAAGTTGCAGTTAAAATAACCCGATTACATACTAAAATGGCACTTGACAGAGAGTAGGAAGGGGCTATTTAAACCCCATCATTCTGCTTCGAGATCATGCTTAAACAACGGGCTTGATGAGTAAAATGGTGGGGATACTAGGGGTGCCATTATACTCCTGCAGAAAGACTATTCATCTAATATTTAGGTACTTTCTGGGCCAAATCTCCACTTTTAAGCTTCTAACTACAATAGATAACATTTATAATCATAATTAAGCACATTCACATTAATTTGGAAGCAACGGGCATTAAATTGAATCAAATTGAACCTAGAAAGCATAAAATTCAAGGCCTAACAATAAGAATATATCAAAACTTACAAACACAATAACCTATTCATTCTATCTCTATATTCATCATATGCCTTTTTCCTTTAATCTGCAAAAGCTCCATTCCACTTCGTGATTTAAGGCTCCAAGTCTCTAATGCTTTAAAATGCATCTCAATAATATGTTCCAACACACCTACTTTCCCAAAACATTAAACATACTAAAATGATTAGTAGTATTGTTATGTCATCATTAAAATATAGGTGGAACCACCCTTCGTTTAACAATCTCCCCATTTTTTTTACAATGATAAAATAATATGATATTAGGAATATAAATAAGTAAAAAATCATAAAAATAGAAGAGCAAATACAAACATAAAAATAGAAACCATATACAAACATTTTTCTTGCCTTTAATCTAATATCAATGGTGGTTTTAGTATGTTTGAACCAAAGGTGGTTCTATGTATGTTTTAATGATAACAAAATAATATTACTACTAGTTTTAGTTTGTCTGATGTTTGGAAAGGTAGATGTATTGGAAACATATCGTGGAGATGCATTTTGGATTCTTAGAGCCATAAAGCATTGGAGCCTAAAATGGTATAGAGCTTATGAAGATTAAATGGAAAAGACTAAAGTTAAATATTAAGATAGAATGAATAGATTATTATGTTCGACATTTTGATGAAATTAAGGTGATTATATGAATATTATTAAGTTGTGATATGTTAATCATACACAAGTAGAATTTTGTTTGGAAATTGTTTAAGGAAGTATATGTATACGTTTCTTGTAAAAAGAGCCTTATATAAGGAAGCATAAAGAAATTTTATAGCATAATTGGATGATTATTACTAATATCTTTTATTGATTAAATGTTGAAGGTAGGTAACCCCCATGATCATTATCTTAGAAAAAAGCATTTGTATATTTCTATTAAAAATTATTTCTTTTATTAAGGGAGAGCTTTAATGATTATGATGACCTTATAAGAGTACATGAATTTACAAAACTATTTACTAAAGAGGTTTGATGATTTTTATTTGCTAGTTTTAGCTACACTGCAACTATACAAGTTATAACTTATAGTATAACTGATATCCCACAAGGATTGATTCTAGATATCTAACAATCTGAATTGTATTTTGTGTAAGGTAAATGAAAAGTATAGAAACTGAAAATTAAACTAAACTAACGAAACTTCAATGAATTTAAGCGTAGAAGAAAGCAAATAAAGATAATCAATAATGGAGGCCTAGGGGTTGTTCAATCTTTGTTTATCTTCCTTTTTCCCTACTAATTTAATTATGATTGATCATAGATATTCTAAGGTTTGATTACCATCTCTCGACATCTAATCAATTAATTCCAATTGAAATATTTAAGTGCTTAATTATAGCCTCTCGGTTCATAATACTACTCCTAAACATGCAATTGGATTAATCCTAGGGACAATTAACAATTAATTAAGATCTCTCTTTAATCACCAATTAATCAATTAATTGTAAGTCCATTAAGCTATCAACTCTCATTGCACTTGCTAACTCAAATAAATCAAAACAATCTCTTAATTTGAAGTGATTATAAGTTCGACAATTAACAAAAACAACGATGCATTAAATCAATATGGTAAAATTTGGATAAACAATTTGGGAACAATCCCTAAAATAGATTTAGCAATTCATAATCATGTTCAAACAAACAATATTTAGATTAAAAATCAAAAAGCAAAATAAAAGATAAAACTAGTGATGATGAGGATGGACCTTTTTGTTGGAAATTTGGACATCACTTGTTGAATCTTGATTCTCCTCCTTGTTCTTAAGTCTCTTACCATTTTTCTCTTCCAAAAACCCTCTATTTTGGTCTTTGATGTTTCATATGGTTAGAATGATGGTTTCTAGGGTTGTCTCACGTCTTTCCTTGGCAAAAAATAACATAGAACCAGCTTAGACACGTCATCCAACATCATCTCGCCATGCCAGCTTTTCCTATTTTAACCTCTACTCGATATTTTCTCTATATCTTCATTTACAAACCTCAAAATGTCATGAAATTTGATATATAATCTCTCACATGTTATTATAGCATCTATAAAGTTCATAACATTTGGAGCTCTATAAGTGTACATAATGCCTTCTGAATCTCAACTGTACCAAATCTAATTCCTAAGCTAATCTTGTTTTGATCTTTCCCTTTTGCACTCTTTATGGCTTGTCATATAGCTTTGATATTTGGTGTGGAGCCTCCTAAATTTATTCTCTAACTCCTAAAATTGGTTCCACATATCTTTTAACTCCATATGTGCATTAAAATGCTTAGTCAAGTCCTATACATCATGAACAATCATCCGGAGCAACATAAGAAACATATTATTCAACAATTCTAATATGCACCCAATTCATATGGAATTGCCTCTCAAAATTAAAGTAATGATCGTGAATCCATGCCTAAAAGAGATCTAATTAGATTAACCTTAATGATTTTAATGTATTTATCTTATATTGACTTTATCAAAAGAATTAAGAAGTATAGTAATAAAATTAAATGTTTGATTTGATGCCTTTTATATTGATGACTTCTCTTTTTTTAAATCTCTCAATTCATCCTATCTTTGTAAATGACATTTTAATTTAATTGATTTATGTTTGATATTTATATATTTTCATATTTATATTCTTTCTTGGTATGATAAAAATGTGAAGAAAAAATTATGATTTTCTTACTACTTTAAAGGAGATATGATATGCCTGATAATTTTTTATTTAAATCATAATAAAGGACTTTAAAAATCATTAAATTAATAAATGTTTTTGATATATTTTATGCTACAAAAAATCTTGATGATGCATTAACTCATATTTTAGTACTTTGTAATGCATAAACTAGGGGAAGCCTTAGTGTAAAGTCTTGACTTTGATTTCTGAGTTGCTTTTTGAATTATTTGTGACTTGTTTCTTAATATATAAATTAAGATAAGGTCTTTATAAAATTCATGTATATTATATGTTGTTTTAATAACAATATTGAGAAGTTGAGTTTTGTTAAACTTTGATAAAATTTGGCATTATGGTGCTTTTCAAATGGTGGAAAGCAATATGTAATTCTACACTATCTTACATAGGGGGAGTTGTATAATGAAAGATGTTTGTAATCATAGTTTATATGCATAATTAACGCTTATAATACACTACATCCTTTGATATGAGAGTTTGAAATTTTTGGAAAGTGATCATGCATAAATTTAGGAGAAGTTTGCAAATTAGATAAAGTAAAATTTGAATTGGATTTAAAAATTATATTGTAAAATTTGAGTATGCTAAAATTATTGTAATTTGAGGTTGATGAAGTGGTTGATAAATTATGATTAATTTAGGGGAAACTAGCAAAAATTTGATAATTTGATAGTTATTGATTGCTTTGCAATGAATATATATCTTTTAGATAAGTTTGAATATGGAATTGTGATATGCTTGATTCATTGCTTTTGGTTTTATATAAAGGGCAGTGTTGCCTTTTTAAATCCTTAAATGGTATCAAGGTGTATCTGGATCAAATTTGATATATTTTTTGATTTTGTGGTTTTAAAATGAGTTTAGGATATATAGTAAAAATATTGAGTTTTTGTGACACTAATATCTTTTGAGTTTTCATGACATTAATTTCTTATAATTGGTATTGAAATTTGAGGATATTTATGATTTCATGTAGAGCTTTTTGGCTATTTGAGTTATGATGATGTGATAAAGGAAGAGTGACCCTTTTGAAGTTCTTAAGTGATATTGGATAGTTTTGTATTTGTCTTGGCTTTATGAGATTTAGGATATATGATGATCTCTTTTAAGTTTTGATGACAATGTGTTTTAAGTTTAAATGAGATTGTTATTAGTGTCAACGTTACATAATGGGGATGTGTATTTGAAAGAGTTCTCAAATTGATTTGAAATTTGTTTTGAAATGTAAATCAATAAATTAAATTCAAAGGAAAAGCACTTAAAGTGATACACCATTACAACACCATATCCAAGGCCAGGTGACCATCCCTCCAAATAGGTGAAACTTAGTGATCTAAAACTAACTCTTTTACAGTGACTACCACCATATGCTTCTCACCTTGATGTTCATATTCACTAATAGCTCTACACACAATAAAAACTTAGAAGTTACGACTGACAAAGCTTTAAAGCATAGCTTCCCCTGATTAAGTTATTTAACCCTTAATCTTTAAATCTCCTTTTATGATGGGTAACAATTTAGAAGAGACAGTTGAGCATCTAGAATCCATCTAAGCCAGGCTATCAAGATCACTATAAACTTTATGTAGCTTCTCCTATTCATACCATGTATAAAGCTACTTCTCTCCCTTTAATGGTTTTGAAATTTTTAAGTGACATTAGCAAAATTTGATTGGTACTGGAGTGATATGCCTTTTAATATGTGAACTTTTTTATGATTATAAAACCGGGAGAAATTGTGCGATATTAGTTTAAGATGAAAAAAAATGTTTGTTTGCTATTTTTCATTTGTATATTCCTTTTCTTATTATATATTCCTAATATCATATGATTTTGTCATCATAAAAAAGGAGGAGTTTTTTGAACCAATGATGGTTCCACTTATGTTTTAATGATGATAAAACAATACTAATAATGGTTTTAGTATGTTTAATGTGTTGGAAAGATATGTGTGTTGTGAACATATTGTACAGATGAATTTTGGAGCCTTGGAGCCTTAGAGCATGAAATGGGACGGAGCTTAAAAAGATTAAAGGAAAAAAGTTTCAAGATGAAGATCAATATGGAATGAATAGGTTATTTTGTTTGTAAGTTTTGATGCAGAGTTTTCATAATCTACTTATTCTATTGAAAGTACTCATATCATGCATTATACATTCATGATTAACGATACTGCATATAGGATGCATAATCAAAAGGAGTTGTGTCTGAATGGTTTTTTAAAATCTTCTTGATACATTAAAATGGATTTTGAAATTAGTTTGATATGAGTATATTAAATTATATGTGAAAAGATGTAATTACAAGTGTTAGAATAATTTATGAGATTAGTTTATGTGAGAATGCTAATTTATTAAGGTTTGAAGTTAAGCTGTTAATGTGTGTGAATGTGTTAAGGCTTATATGAAAAAGAGGTTAAGTTGTGTGAATGGATTAAAGGTTGTGTGAAATGAAGTGAGTGAAAATGAAAGATGTGCTTTGAAGATGATGTGAAATAATGTGATGAAGTGTGTTAAAATGTGTTAAATAAGGGTTTGGAGATGTAAGAAATTGTTTGGGATGATTTGAATGTGTATATGTATTAGGAATTGTTTGGGATTGATTTAGATGTGTTTTAGAGCATTGAAAACTAGTATGAAAAGGGACTAGTCGATCAATATATTGTATCGGTCGACTAGTGATAGGTCAACTACGGATTAGTATAGGTTGGCTAGTAGTGGCGAACAACAACTAGTAGAGGCGAACAATGACAGCTAGTTTTCAAAGATAAAATGAATTAAGTATATTAGAACATTGTTTTTATGGTCTAACTATACTATAATTTTAATCAATCTATTCCTAGACCAACCAAAGGTAAGCACAAATTATCAATAAGTCATATAAAACAGTGAATTATCGAGTATTGTCTCCCTAGGAATTTGAGCGTAACATTAGGTAATTAGTGTTTAACTATCTAGATAACTCTAAATTAATTTAGTAATAAAAATAAAAAGGAGCTAACCAAAAAAAAAGGAAACAACATTCAATCTAAACATGAGCTAATGAATCAAGAGTCTAGCGAAAGATAATACAACCAAGGCTCAAAGTTCAATGGGCAACCAAATAAAGAAACGAAGTGTTGGATAGATTTAGGGCATTCATCTTGCAAACAAGATACAACCAATGGTAATGGAAATACATTTTCTCTTTTAAGCTCAATTTAATATATTTGCTTTATAAACAAATTGGAATAAAAGGCATTAATCTTAAGAAGCTTAAACATAAGTTCATTAGATTTAGGAGCCCGCACAATAGACTTTAGAGCTTGGTTCACACCTAAATTCAATTAATTAATTTTCTATGGAACCCTTAATTATCAAACAATCCCCCTAATATGGGCAATATAAGAATGATTAAATTAAGAACTTTAACTGGATACAAATCCTCCAATCAAATAAATCCTATCAAATTTCCTAATGCTAGCTATAAAAAATTAAGAACAATTGGTCTTAAATCTAATGACCGTATTTATTGATGAAAAACAAAGAGTTATTACAAATAAGAAAGAAATATAAAGGAATACAACCAAAATTGGTCTAATCTATTGGAATCCTACACTTCAATCCACCTTGAATGCTCTTGAGGACTCCAATTTACCAACAAAATGTAAAGAAAAAAGAGAGAGCAAAACCTAATCCTAACTACAAAATAAGAAAAGCATTGCTCGCTCTTCAACCTAGTAAAAAATTTCCCTTTATTTCATGTTTAAGGCTATTTTTTATGTCTTTTGTGACTATTAAGGTTTGGAGGATGTATATGGATGTTTTGTTAATTTTGTCCTTAAAAAATCTAAAAAACTACATGTAACAGTGACTTAAATGGTGCTCTATTCTACTACTCAATGATACTCTTTAAGGATGCAATTATCTCCCAGAATCGAGCTTCAACAACGGTTAATAAGATATCAATGACACTGTTATACTTTGATAGAAATAACTGTTGATCTATTTTTTTTTTTACCCTTTTACTCCAGTTTGCTCCATTTTAATCTATAAGCTCTAAAACCATCATATACTTGAAACATAACAAAAAGAGCTCAAGAATAACATGAATATATGCTTTTAATGGGTAAAAATACTATATTTTATGCCTTAAATCTCATGTAAATTACCCCTTAACAATTGTGCAATGACTATTAATGTCTAGGTAGGTGCTTTTCTACCTATAAATAGACGTGTTGTGACATTATTTGTATGTAAAATGAGTATAGAAACACAAGTATAAGTGAATTAGAGTAGTTTATATGTTATGTGAAGCTTTTGGTTATTTTTGATGTGGTTTGTGAGGTTTATTTGTTCATTCTTCCTTAAGGTTTATTTATGAGCCCCTAAAAATTTGGATTAGTCAAGAGTTACATATTATAAAGTGTATTTACAAGGTTGTATGATTATGATGATGAAAATAGTTAAAAATTACACTTTTCCTATTGAAAAAGTGATGTTATAAGGGTTATACCTATACACATTGAAAAAGTAAGAGGTTGTAAAAGGCTACCCTGTAGCCTTGTGACGAGTTATACTTGTTAATGAAGATAATGAAATACCCAATGAGGTGTTAAGTAATAAACATAGTTATGGGTTAGAAACTGAACCATTATAAAATTTTAATTGTACCCTTCTTCCCTATTTTATTTTGTTTTTATGTTTATATTATTTCCTTTATATCATTATTATTGATGTTTATTTTTTTTTTCAAGTGTTTGTAATTTAACTATATTACTATTATGATTAATTCAATTTTTTAGTTTCTACATACATAGCATTTTAAAGGGATTTTTACTTTTGAAAGTCTTAAAGGCACTTAGGGGGGAATTGAGTGTTCTAAAACTATTCCTAATATGACATTTTAAGCCACTTATAACCAATTAAAATTATGTGAAGTTCCTAAATCTAAATATATCTAAAAGCGATATGCAACTAATGTAAGCAATGTAGAACCAAATGAATGTGAATCAATAATCCCATTTACATTTATATAAGAGTGAATAAGCTACATAATTGTCAAAGATGTAAATGAATGTCAATCATACAATCAACCATATTATACATATGAATCAATGATATATGTAACCAGTTATTTAAAGATAAATCAATACTTCAAGTTACAAAGATATAAAAATGAGTCAATAATATATTCAATAGTAATATAAATAGATTAGGGAAGATAGGAGACATCAAAATTTATAGGGGTTCAATAATAAAGGTTTTCGGGTTCAGTCCTAACACACTTGATGTTAGAGTTTGCACTATCACAATGTAGAGTTGCGATTTAACTATACTATAATTTTGACCAATCTAATCCTAGACCAACTATAGGAAAACATACTTTGTCAACAAGTAGTATAAAATGGTAAATCATTTAGTATTGTCTCCCTTGGACCCAAAGTGTAAAAATATCAAATTAAATGATGCTTGACTACTTAGATGATTTGAAAAAGAATTAAAACAACTAAATAATGAACTAATATGCAAACTATGAGCGAAATGCGATTAAACTTCAGATTCTAATGGATTAATCCCTTAAAATTAACTGTAGTGGATTAATTTAGGATATACTTTTCTAAAGAAAAACATAATCATTGCCCCTGGAAACGTATTTTCTCTTTTAAACTCAAACGACCTATTTTATTTATAAATAATTTAGTATAAAAGTCATTAAAAACAAAAAGCCTAGAATTAAGTTCATTAATCTTAGGAATCCTTACATAAGACCTTATAGTTGGTTTCCTTTTAGGCTTAAGTGTATTACTCAACTGATTTTCCAGAAGTTAAATGCCTATGGTTATGGAATTCAATTACCCAAGGCTCTAATCTAGGTGATGAAGATAAATTAGGCAAAAATTAACATTCAATTAGGAAAAAATGAATAAAGCACATTCTATTGATAACCCAATATTATCTTAACCTTGGCCAAAAATAATCTACTCATACCTATTCATGAACAGAAAAGAATTTAAGGTCATAATAAAAGTTTTTATTGAATGAATTAACAAGATTGAGTTAATACACATATTAAAATGAAAGATACAAATAACCAATAAGAAGATGGACACTCCTTGACTTGAATTCTCATAAAAGCATAGATTAAATTGATAAACAAACCTAGACAAAAACCTAACTATGATGAAGTATAAAGTGAATCTGTCTTGAATGCTATGTAAAAGTGCAAAAATAGGAGTATTTATACTCCCACAGTGGTTGCTAGGGTTTAGGAACAATTAGGTTTTAGTTTAGTGAAGTTTGCTCTTAAAAATATAAAAACAATATGTAACGGTGGTTTAAATGGGTAGAGTTTCTACTAAATAATGTCGTTGATATACCACAGTCTAGGTCTTATCTAGAACTTAAACAGTGGTTCATTAAGGAGCCAAATGACGTTGTTTATCCACCTTTGTTTAAGACCCATAAATTGACAACTTCTTCCTCTCTTCGAGTTTTTGTTCTAACTCCTTATATACACATCCAATGGCCATGAACTTTCGTATGTAGGCTCCTCACATGATGTCCTTACATCATATAAAAGTTCAAAACAATCAGAGAACTAAAAGGGCCCATAATGTATCACCAAAGTTACTTATACCAAAACTGATGGTTATTTGAGCTTCTCTTATTCTTCTCTTGATACGTCCTTCATAGCTTGTCATATGCCCTTAACATTTGGTATGGAACTTTTTAACATGATGCTTTAAGTTCACAAATTGATTCATCACCTCTTCTAGTTCTAGAAGTGCCTCAAAATGCTCACAAAATTGCTTCCGTTAAGGTTATTGAGTTATTTTTTATTCTTTTTAATCTAATTAAGTTCAAATAGCTTTGAACTTGTAGTATAATCAAAAGAATTCATAAATAGGGAAATTTTATTGATATGTATGAGTGAAAGTACATAAAAGCAAATATAAATCACTCTTAACATGTAGTAATGTATAATCTTCTTCAATATGTGAATAGGTACCCTTACAAACCAATTTCTTCTTTTTATAAGGTGAAGAGCAACCTTTGAAAAATATATTTTAGGCAAAGAGGAGCTTTTAAAAGAGCAAACAACCACTCAATTAAGAAAAATCCCTTTAATGGTAACTAAAATACACCTATAAAGATGTTCTATTTGAAGCACAATATCTAAGGGCTCTTATGTGTATAAAAATAAAATATATGCTCAGTGATCCTTTGTAAAATTTAATGAAATAGAATATGATGACTTTAATGTCCCAAAAATATGATTCTAAGAAATAACAATGAATTTATGAGAAACCAAAATGTAGGAATTTGAAAAATTCAATGGTTAAAATGATTTAAGCCAACAACTTAACTAAAAATGAAATCTGACGAAGATAGACATAATAGAACTTATTATAGGCTTAAAAATTCATAAAAGAATTAATTAAACACATAAAAGCTTATCTGATAATTAAAGAAATAGAATTGAATATAAATATGCACCAATATTTGACAATTTTTGCATATAATAGATTGTAAAAACAAACATAAAACAAAAAGTTTATGGAGATCATAAATAGTGCCTTATGACTTCTCGGAGACTTTAAAGAATCAAAGATTATTAAATTGAAAGAACAATAATGTATTTGAAATGTGAGGATAGAAGATTAAATAATATATTACGAAATACTTGAGACTTTAAATGAAAATTGATATCTTATGTTCAACCTTTGAATAAAAATAATAACCAGATGTAATCACAAGTATGAAACCCTTTAGAAAGATTATAGAGATATGATATAAGAGTATAAAGTTTATAACTTTATCTAAAACCAAAAAGAGTAGGGTTAAAGAGGAGAAATACAGTAAAGCACAAAGCTTTAATGAAGGTGATAGGATTTTCCCTAAAGCTCACCCAAACACGTTTCTAGATTGATTTAGAATACTTAGTAGTGATAGAAATAGGGTTTTTTATGGGAAAAAGATGCTGATGTTTAAAATAGAGACTACAATGGTTATCTACTAGACTACAACGACCCCTGGCACCCATGTTGTATACCACCATTAATGATCTAGAAAAACACTTCAAAACATGACCAAAACACTTCCAAACATTTTTAAATATTTTCCTAACATCAAACCTAATTTTAAAACAAGTTTCAAAACACATTTAAAAGTCTATTTTAATTGCTACATTGATTCATGTGCTAAATTTTCAAATTTTGGTTTATTAAAAATAGAAATTTTGTAGTTTTAAATCTCATATAATGAATGAATGCAAGATTTTGAGCCCTTAGAATATTTAAATTTCAAGTAGCACTTTTATAAAGGTTTAAAACATAGAATAGTAGTCTTGGAGCTTCCATAAGGCTTATTGTTCCTTTTCCTTCAAGTTTGTTCTCTAAGTCTAAGCTTTTCTCCTTAAATTTATTCCAAATACACCTATCTTTTAAACTTTACACCATAAACTGTAATCATCAGAGAACTTCATATATTGTTATCTTTAAAAATAAGATCGAAACCTAACTTGGTTCAACAATCTCCCTATTTTTTATGAGAGAAAAATATTTGATATTAGGAAATAAAAAATAAAAATCAACCATTTCATATCAATTCATTAACATATTTCATACATAATCAAATATATAAGGTCATAAATTATACTCTCCATTAGTTCATGCATTTACGCTCCCCCCTTAATTCATGCATTAAAAGAACTCACATCAATTTACCTCCTCCTAAATGAAAAAATTAATATCACTCAAACTCCTCTCTTTCTGACATCATCATAAATTAATAAAAAAATGAAGGATGACAATTGTAAAACGAGAAGAAATGAGGGAAAAATACATTACAGTAAAAAAATTCATAAACATAAGGCAACGTAAAAGAAATCATGCATAAACATACAATGTTTAAATATACCCACCATCAAACATGCCTCATTTTCACCTAATCATACAAATCCTATCGTCATTCATTAGTTTAGGGAATATATTGGCCAATTGTTATATGTATCTACAAACTTTAATTGTATATCGTCATTTTCATATGATCTCTTATAAAATGGTATCTAATATCAATATGCTTTATCCTAGAGTATTGGATTGGGTTTTTGGTTGGTAAAATGGCACTAGTATTATCACAACAATACGAATCTTAGTAGGTTCCATGCGATAATACTTAAATTTTTCCTAAACCAAAGGACTTGAGCATAACAACTTTCGAAAACTATATATTTTGCTTTGGCGATTGATAAAGCCACAAAATTTTGCTTCTTGCTAAATCAAGACACTAAAGGAATTCCTAAAACTTGACAAGTGCTAGATGTACTATTCCTATTTAAAAGACTACTAGCATAATCTACGTCAGGATAGCCAACTAAATCCAAATAGGCATTCCTAAGGGACTATAATATTGAGGATAATGTGCCAACTAAATACTTCAAAATCTCTTTAACAATCAAAAGTTGAGATTATATAAGACTTGACTAAAACCAAGCACACAAATAAACACTAAATATAATATCGAGTTTATTAGCAGTGAGGTATAACAAACTACTTATCATCCCTCTATACAACTTAGAATCTACTGGTTTTCCTTCTTCACTGTTATTCAACCGAGTAGTTAAACTCATAAGGGTTCTTAAAGGTTTTACTTGATCTATGTAAAACCTCTTTAGTAATTCCTTAGTATATTTGGCTTGATTAATAAAAATATCATTTTTCATTTGCCTAATTTGCAAGCCAAGAAAGAAATTTAGCTCTCTCATCATACTTATCTCAAACTCTTGACTCAAACACGTAGAAATTTCTTACACATTCTCTCATTTGTATCCCCAAATATAATGTCATCAACAATGTTTGCAATATCAAAATATCCTCATGTTCTTCTTAATAAAAAATTGGTATTTACCTTACCCTTTAAAATCCATTTTATTATAAGAATGCACTCAATATATAAACATGACTTGGTACATCATGAATCTCAAAACTCGATATTTTTTCTACATACACTTCTTCTTGAATGAATCCATTAATAAACACATTATTAACATCCATTTGATATTAAGATTAAAATGCTAAAAGTAATTTGATAGTGTCTATTCTAGCTACATATGCAAAAGTTTCCTTGTAATTTGTTCCTTTTCTTGATTGTAAACCTTAGCTACTAATCTTACCTTATTTTTTAAAATATTATCTAATTATTCAAGTTTGTTTCTAAATACCCATTTAGTAACAATAATTTGATGATCACTTGGACTAGGTACTAATGTCCACACTTTGTTCCTTTGAAATTAGTTTAACTCTTTATTCATGGACAGGACCTAACTTTCATCACTTAATGCTTCATCTATGGTATTAAGCTCTATATTGGTGACAAAATCAATATGAATCAAATCTCTAAAGGACAACCTAATTACTACATCTCTTTAGACATAACTTAAATTTTTTGTAAGGGGATGATATTTCTTATATCTCCACTCTCTAGGTAAACTATGTCCCTCTTATCAACCTCACTTGGTTCAACTATTTGATCATTAGGTAAAGGGGGATTTTCTAAATCTTCTAGTACTAATTTCTCTAAATCTCTTGATAAGCTTATATCAACATAATGAACATTCTTTTTTCACTTTAAAGGCGCTTGATTCATGAAAAACCACACTTATTGTTTCTTTAGTCATTATGTTTTCTCATGCCAAACACCTTTTGGGCTTTACTAGTAAAGGACTATCCTATAAATATGCCTTCTTTAGATTTTGCATTAAAATTTCCTAAGTTATCTTTAATATTCAAGATGAAACATTTACAACCAAATACCTTAAAGTAACTAACCTTACACTTTTTCTCATACCATAATTCATAAAGGGTCTTGTCTATGTAAGGTCTTATGTAGATCTTACTAGAAACATGACAAGCACAAGCTATAACTTCTACCTAATAATCTTAGACATTTCTAGTGAAGTTCTATTA
Organism: Pinacopodium congolense; assembly: GCA_028565735.1. Lineage (NCBI taxonomy): Eukaryota > Viridiplantae > Streptophyta > Magnoliopsida > Malpighiales > Erythroxylaceae > Pinacopodium > Pinacopodium congolense. The sequence continues at coordinate 20,147 of JAOXYD010203172.1, forward strand.
TTTCTTTCAATAACTCCATTTGGTTGAGTGGTCTTATAATCTAAAAAATTATGAAAGATACTATTTTTCTCATAATACACATCAAACAATTCATTTTCAAAAGTGCTTACCATGATCAATCCTAATAGATTAAATCATATAGCCTTTTTCAAATTGGATTCTCTTAGCAAACTCAATAAAGGACTTAAAGCACTCATCCTTACTAGCTAAGAACATCACCTAATTAAACATATTATAGTCATCAACTATCACATACTCATATAGCTTTCCTCTTGAACAAGCTACTCTAGATGGACCAAACAAGTCCATATTTAATAATTATAAAGTTATATATGTTGTAATCACATTCTCCTTCTTAAAAGAGGTTTCAGTTTGCTTACCCATTTAACATGTATCATATACTTTGTCTTTTTTAAACTTCATCCTAGGTAATATATTCACTAGCTTCTTGTTACTAAAGATGGAAACGTGTTCCATGCTAGGTTGACCTAATCTTCTAAATCACATCCAAACATGGTATTCATAGAAACAAAACACTTGACATCATTATTAGCATGATCATTCAGACCAATGGTGTAAATGTTTTCTTCTATCTTTCTAATGAAAACTACACTATTATTTATAACTTTGGAAACAATGCATGATTTTTTGTAAAAAATAAGTTGGAAATATTTATCTTGTAATTAACTAAGATTTAAAAAATTATGTTTTAATCCATCAACTAAAAACATATTATTAATATAAGTATCTTTTTATTGACTTTTTCAATTCGAATTACCTTTACCTTGGTATTGTTTCCAAATGTTACGAAGCCTCCATCTTCACTCTAAAAGAATCTAAATAGAGATTCATCACCCGCAATATAACTAGAGCATCCATTATCTACATATCACTTGCTTCTTTTGGATTTCTTCAAAGTGAACAAATTTATTTTACTTTAGGTACTCGCATTAATTTGGGTCCTTAGGAGTTAGAAACCTTTTCACTTCCCACATCTTTTCATGTACTAAAAAACTTTGTAAGTTTATCAAAACAAAATCTTTCTAGGTGTACAAATCTATCATAAAAATGTGGAACATCATAAGAATGCACATTTAGCCTTTTTTTTTTTTTTTCTATATGTTGTTATAAGTGCAACCTTCCTATATGACCTTCTTTGGTATTGATTTGGCCTAGGATAAGAGTTAGACAATCCCTTGGCCTAAAATATGCATGGGAATGTTTCTATATGCATGAGAATTCATTTTTAATGCTTGAATAGGTGCTATATGAAAATCCATCCTATATGGTCCATATGCATTGTTTTAAATTTTTGCATTTTAAAAAAAGTTATGCCTATTCCTAGAAACATGCACATTTACCTGAGATGTAGGCCTTGAAGAATACATGAATGAATGGATGTTCTTTCTAGTTTGTAAACTAGATAATGATGCACCATTGTTCAAAGATGGCCTAGTAGTTTGTTCTT